>JBCEWB010161648.1:0-10436 GCA_039654565.1 Peronia peronii | reverse complement strand
CCCCCCCCCCCCCCCCCCCCCCCCCCCCCCCCCCCCCCCCCCCCCCCCCCCCCCCCCCCCCCCCCCCAACAACACAAGAGACAGAAAGAAACAGAGAGTTGCCTGAGGAACCAAGGGGAAAAGTAAAGGGACGGGGGACTGAAGAGGGAGGCGACATTCCTTCCAACAAGTACCACTAGATGACATCTATACATTAGTTATGACAGTAAATGAAACTGCTTTATTTTTTTTTCTTTGTTTTTTATTTTATTTTTATTTTATCTTACTTTATTTTATTTTGATCGGTTTCACAATAGAAAAAATAGACATTTATTTATAAATTTATTCATCTATTTATTTTTCTATCTATCGTCTATTTATTTACTTTTTATTTGACCATTTAATTCTTATTTATTACATATTTGTTTCTTTATTCATCTATTTATTCAACTACTCAAATCAATTCATCCACTTAAATATCTATTTCCAGTACTAATTTATCAATATTTTTTTTCTTTTTTTTTATGCGAAATTTACGTTTTATCATCTCTTTTCCTTGTTTTTATAATCAATGAATATTCTTTTTCTCGTTCGATTCACTTGTATCATCGCCAGTTTAAGCGCAAAGTAATAATAATGAAAGATAGAAAGAGAGAGAAAGAGAAAGAAAAAAAAACAAACAAAAATAAAGCAATTTATTTTTTATTAGTCTCAGTAATTCTATCAGCAACTACATATCAAACTGTAGCTTTAATTAAAAGAACAAGATTCAGCATCAGAGCTAAACTACGCAAAAAAAAACAAAACTGCAGTTGTATTCCAATTGAATGGGAAAATAAATCAATAAACAGATAAATAAGTAAATAAGCAAATAAAGAAATAAGTAAATATCTGCAAATTAATGAACAATAGACAAAAAGAAAGAAAGAGACAGGAAGAAAGGAAGAAAGAAAAAGGAAAGAAAGAAAACAGAAAGATGGAAAGAAAGAGAGAAAGAAAGATCGAAAGAAAAAGAAAGAACAGGGAAAGAAAGATCACAAGAAAAAAGAAAGAAAGGAGCAAAGAAAGAACGAACAAAAAAGAAACAACGAGGAACGAAAGTGATAAAGAAAAAAGGAAAGAACGAACGAACGAAATAAAGAAAAGGAAGGAAAGAAAGAATGAAAGAAAAAAAAAGAAAGAACAAATTGCCAGTTTTTTTTTTAATTAAATTTAAAAATCCGCTCACTCTTTCTCTCTCGCTGTGCGGAACACAGAAAACTTGTCTCAGAAGACTTTAAGATCACTTAAAGTGAGAGCCGATGTCAGAAAGAGGAGTTGTGTTCACCAGGAAATTGATGCCTAATTCCCTACGGTTTAGATGTACAGGAAAAGCAGCAATTAAGCTCTGCGCCCCCCCTCCCCCCCCCCCCCCAAAAGGAATCATAAATAAAAGAAGTTCCCAATTTCCTTGAGTAATAACTGGGTTTAGAAAGAGAGAAAGAGAGAGAGAGAGAGAGAGAGGGGGGGGGGGAAATCACGGACACACAAATAAAAGCGGGGTTTTTTGTTTCTATTTAAACATGCCCTTCAGCCAGTGAAGCATCGCTATTAAGAGAGGAAATAATGAAATGTGTCGAAGCTTGAAAACTTCTGGGGCAGAAAAATTGGGGGAGGGGGAGGAATTATCATTATTTTTATTACTATCATCATCATATCGTCGTCATCCTCGTCATCATCACCATCATCATCATTATTATTTTACGAAAAATGACTTAAAATTAAGACGACTGTCCACCGGCAACTAATCAAATACACTAAAAAAGCTGAAAAACAATATGAAGAATTTACAATTGAGTTAATAAAATGAACTAATATCGGTAGCCAAATGTTCGAGATCGTCGTCACCGTCATTACTAGACCTCTATCATTTTTATAACATATAAGAAGACTGTCTAACAGGCAATTAATCACATAATTTAAAAAAAAAAAAATCAGCAAATAACATAATAAAAGAACTTGATGTTGATATCACTTTGCCAAATTTTCGAGTCATCTCGATTCTCCTTCAGGACAACCATAAAATCTTCTTCAGGTTGAAAATCATCACTATCGTCAATACTATTGCTATTTCTATTATTATTTTTATTACTATTAGCTTATTATCATATTATTGTTGATTTTATTGTTATTATTATTATTATTATTATTATTATTGTTACGTAGCCGTTCAACCCTAAGAAAGTAGGATCATTCAGCTTTAAATGCCTACCCAGTTTGGCGACAATAAATTGTTTGTGTAGAAATTTGAACATTCAAAATTTCGCCTGGACAGAGGCTTCTCCGCCTACCTTTCATCTGATTTTTAACTGCCAAGAGTTTCTTTGACGTGCGTAACGGACACACGGAACTCTGATGAAATATATTCATCCTTATCCCCAACCAAGAGGCCAGGGGACCGTTGGGCCACTGAATTCGAACCCCCGACATTTTCACCAAGGGGAGGGGGAGGTTGGAGGAACAGGTTTGTTTTTCTTAGGCCTTTCAATCCTGAGATAGTAGGACTATCACGGCTTTTAACATACCACGTGTCAACGTGTGCAGTGGGGTGGGGTGGGGAGAAAAAATGAGATTCAAAACGTGTCCCCATCGCCTTGAAGCCTACCATTCTAACGGTTTTAACCCTAAAACAATCACAAGCAACAGCCAGAATGCAATATCGCCAATGTAATAGCAGAAAGACTATTTTGCTACGCAGTTTGCATAATATTCGGTTGCCAACGCTCAAGAAAAACAGCCAAACAAAAAACAGTCAACCTCACTGAGTCGTGTTTGATTGTTTGACTGTGCTGTGATTTCATGGCAATATTTCCCCTGACACGGTTGAATACTTTGACGAGGCAAAACTTAACTCCAAATATATTTCTTTAAAGAGTTTAAATTTAACTCAAAATATGTTACTGTTATCAGATAAAATTTTACGAAAAACATATCAAAGGATGTACATATCAAACATTTGTATATTTGTAAAAAAAAAAAAAAAAAAAAAGTGATCAAAGACTGTGAAAGATGTTAAAAGGAATATTACGCATATCTGCTTAGTCTGGTCTTGTTTGTTTCGCGGGGTAAAATTATGAACTTAAAATGACAAAACAAAACAAAAAAAAAACCAAAAAAAAACAGGCCTTTGCTTTACATTTTCCATATGACAAAAATGAAATTATTTAATCTGGATCAAATATTTTACCTTGGTGAAGGGATGTTACAGTGTATAAAAACGAACAGCATTTCTAACGAAACTATTGGGTTCCGCTACCTTAAAAAAAAAAAAAAAAACAGCAATAGCAAGGGACCCACGAGTGACCCCCCAAAAATTTTTTTTTCTTTAAAGGGATTTTTTGTTAAAGGTAAAACATGATTTGTTTTCTGTTTGTTTGTGTTTTGTTTTTGTTGTTTGTTTGTTTGTTTGAACGAAGACCGTCGAGATAACTTCCACTAGGAGGTTGAAAGACGTATTACAGAATGTAACGAAGCTAACTTAAAGCTAAACCATATCCCTAAGATATTCATTTAAAAAATGCCACGGTTCGTGTCAAATAATCTAGACACGCAGTCTCTCATGAGAACATCTAATAATATAGAGGGTAAGCATGGCGCAGCTGTCGTAACTAATCCTGTATATCGATATCTCATATCGTCAAAAAAAAAGTGATTTACGTTTTGTAACTTACAAGCATTAATAAAACCAAACTAGTTCGTTAGAAGTCGATCTAGCTTTGCTTTTAGTAATTGCCCAGTTTCAGTCACCTCCCGAGATATCCGGATTCGGGTGACATAAAACGAAGTTAATTTTTTTTTTTTTTTTTGTTAAAGTCATCGGCTTTTGATTCGGTAAAAGCTATCCCCAGGTCAACAAGTCCGTCGGGGCCATGCGACGGACCAGATCAATTTTTGGGCCAGGGATGTCCAAATCTCCAAAACATGAAAGAAATGAATCTTTGACAGTTTAATCGAGTGAAAGCGATATCATGGCATACAAAAACGGCATATTTTTTTTAAAAAATAACTCAGCTATATCTATATAGAGTTTAAAAAATGCCACCAGTTCATTTCAAAAAATTCGCTCTGACAAGTGCGATCATAATCTATAATAATATCAGATAAAAAAAAAAAAAAAAGGCACACCTTTTCTAATTAATTCACATATCCAATCGTTCAATAAAACTATTCTACATTTCACAATAACAAGCAAAAATACGCCCATTTAGAACGAAAATGACCTAGTTTTGCTTCAATAATTGCCCCAGTTTCAGTTACCAACCGAAATATCCGCATTCGGGTAATACAAGACGAAGTCCGTAAAAAAAAAAACGTCATCGACTTTTAATTCGGAACAATTATCCTTGGGTCAACAAGTCCGCCGGGGTCGCTTGAAAGGCCAGGCCATTTTGGACTGACTTAATCATGACTGTGGGCCTATAGTCTCAAAAACAGGCCAGAAACAAATCTCAGACAGTTAAACTGAGTGCAGGCATATCACGATATATAAAAACTATATCCCTTATACAACTACACATATCTGATTCCGCTCTGATAGCTAAGCTAAGCCATATCCTTAGGATATAGTTTTAAAATGCCATAGTTCGTTTCACATAATCCATATCGCCAGTTCGCATTTTAATCTATGATAATGCAAGACTGAAATGGCACAGCGTTTGCAATTAATTTATATAATTATATCGATACCTTCCATTCTTTAATTTAGAAAAATAATCTACATTTTACAACGAACAAGCATTAATATGTCCCACCAAATCTATACTATAAATCCACACGAAAACCCATAAACGGTTTATGGGCTCAAAAACTACGGAATGTATCCATCTGCAACTGGGCACACAACATTGTCGCATAAAGATCTGTGTTTCTGCATTGATAAAGCCGAATAAAGCTGACTGTGTTTGACGTAATTCTGAAAAGATAATAATAATTGAATTGTAAACTAGCCAAAAGTGTTTGATCCGAATTGTACGAGCGATAGAGTGATGCATTCAACGAAACACGTTGGCTTTGAGTAACATTCAGTTTAATCATCCAAAATACCGAAATCGGGGTGCGCACGCTTGCCATACACTTTGAGTTGCAGGGCAATAACGGTTTCAGTTACATTTTTTTTTTTAAATGTCCCACGGAGGCCGTAGGTTTTCTTCTAATAGTACGAAAACGGCGAGATTTTACTTTACTAATTGTCCCGTTTCAATTACCTCTGAAATCACCTGATATAGAACGAAGTCAAAAAAGAAATACGTCAGCGGCGGCGTTTGATTCGGATCAATTAACCTCGGGTGAACAAGTTCATTGAGGCCAATACAACGGTGTGGCCAATTTGCCCTGTCTTCATCATGCCTTGATTTCATCAGATGCCTGGAACGATGGTGACTTTAATAGTGGAATAATAGCCACATCAGGCTGACTCTTCAATCTTTTATCGAGAATTATGGTGGAAGCATTTCACGTACATTTCATGTACAAATGATGTCCATTTATTTCCTGTGAGCGTAATGGAAAAATGGACTTCCAGCTAATATGCTGAGTTGCAGGAGAATGGGATATGAAAGAGAAAGAGAAAAGCAGACAGACAGGCTGACGGACGGACAGACAGACAGACAGACAGATAGACAGAGAGGAAAATGGTCAAATCGAATGAAAAGAAAGAAAAAGGCAGAGGAAGAAACAGACAAAGAGGTACAAAATTATTTGGAAATGAGAAATAAGTCCGAGGAAGACAGGAGACATAAGAATGCCATGTGCGTATAAACGAGAGCGTGAACGAGAAAAGATGTGTGTGTGAGAGAGAGAGAGAGAGAGCCAGAGAGAGAAACCTGCCACAACTTAACAAAGATTACGACAGCCAACAGAAGTAGTGGTCTATGATATGACAAAAACTGTGCACTCAAAAGACTCCGAGACCTGGCTTCAATTTTTCATTTCCGATCAGAAAAAGATTTTTCTTCCATTCATGACCCAACATCGAGCAGACAGCGAGCGGTGATAAATCTCTGGGCAGGTGTTTTCTTCCTTACATTGTACAACAAATTAGTGGACAGAACTTAAGAAGGGTTTAGCTGTTTTTAATGAATTGCGATCTCGTGTCTGAAATTCGTTTCTAGTATGTAAACCATCTAATTATTGTCGTTGCTGGTGGTGGTGACAGTGCAACTGTTACTACTGCTGTTGTTATTGTTATTGTTGTTGCTGCTGTTGTTGTTGCTGTTGAGGTTGCTGTTGTTGTTGTTGCTGTTGAGGTCGTTGTTGTTGTTTTTGTCGTTGGTGGTGACAGTGTATATGATGCTTTTTGTTACTGTTAATGTTGTTGTTCTTGTTGCTGCTACTGCTTCTGTTGTTGTTGTTGTTGTTGTTATGTTGGGATTTAACGCTACATCAGCACGATTACGGCTATACTGTGCCTAACACGGTGGGTATAAATTACACGTGAAAAGGCTGATCAAAATATGTTTATATATAAAATGTAATATTGAACGGACAACGCATACTAAAAGTTATGAAAGATACATCAAAAAGGCTTCTGTTATTGTTTTTCCCTCAGTTGGACAGAAACCATAAAGAGACAAGTTGCATACGAGAGAAATTCTTGTTCATTTGCATGTCAAAGGGATCAGAATTTTAATAAGTAATTGCATGGATGTATTGGAGAAAAAAGAAGGAAAGCTATAATAACAAATGCAAATCTCTACCAGTTACGAAACAACGGGTCGGTGAAAAATAATTAAGAATTAATCTAGCACCGATTCGAGATATTAATCTGGCAATTTCCATACAAAAATAAACAAATAATTGTTTCCTTTAAAAAAAAAAAGATTAAAAATGTTATCATAACATCAATTTACGTGTGATTTTAACATCCATTTTGCATAATCCTGATCATCCATTACCGGTTGAATACAGTCATTCATTTACCCCATGCTGGGTTGAGAAATTGTTGCTAAACACTAGACATTATTTCTAATAACAGCCACATATTGTGATTTAATCCTGAGCCAGTCAGCTGTAGCATGACAAATACCACAGTGGTCGTGAAATCGGCCGCGGGGAAAAACCAAGTCATCTTGTGAAAATAATTATATGGCTGATTGTCAAAACATTTTGGCTCTGTAAAGCCGCACTCGCATTGTGGTTCTTGGGAGGTGCAGTGGCTCTGTGGTTTGACGAATGCTCAGGGGGGAAAACAGGCCGGGATCGATTCGCAGGTCCTGCATCGGGGGATGGAAGAGCACGAAGATCAAAAAACCCGCATTTTTGCAATGGCTCAACGGTCCCCTGGCTTCCTCCGGGTAGGGAAGCCCGGCGTCTAGCCTTCTCCGATGAGGGTGAATATATTTCGGAGGTCCCGTGTGTACGTTACGCACGTTGAAGAACCCGTGTCAGTTCAAAATCGATGAAAGAGTAGGATGCGTGCCGCTGTCCGGGCAAAAATTTCTAAATTCCAAATTTCTACTCACAAAAATTCTTAATAAAAACAGGCAACCTCTTAAAGGCCAAGATATTCCTACTTTCTTAGGATTGAAAGACTTCAGAAAAACAAACAAACTGTGGTTCTTTGTGTTCATCCGTGTTGCTGTGCAGGTAATGGCATCACCTAATCGAAGTCCACGGAAAAACCAGAGTTTTCTCAGAGGACTGCAAAATGTCAGAAGAATGCAGGCCAGATCTATAAAGAGAAAAAATACTATGAAATTTCGCTTACGGTTTTATCAGGAACGGAAAGATGGACATATAGAGTGAAATGAAAACTGATAACTGCCCAGTCTTGCCCAAACAGCACTGTCCTTGAAAGACCTGGATGCACCAGCATATACACGCTATTGAAAAAGAGACGCATGCGCTGGCTTGGACATGTCGTGCGCAAGGATGACGGACGGATCCCTAAAGACCTTATGTATGGAGGCTCCTGCTGCGATTCAAAGACGAATGCATGAGGGACCTAAAAGCTTTGAACATTGATCAAACAAACTGAGAAGCAACAGCCCTCGAACGGTCAGCCTGGAGACAGACTGTGCAGAAAGGTCTCTCCAGCTTCGAAGAGACACTTGCTAAGAAGCACGAGGCAAAGAGGATGGGAGGAAAAGCTGCAGCCCAGGCAGACAGACCAGTGTCGGACTTCATCTGCCAGAGCGCAACTCCATAGTCTTCCTAGACTGAACGAGACCCATACAAGACAACTGCCCCGTCCTGGGCATTTCAACATTAATTTTGGATTCGTCAGAAGTATAATTTGATTTACACGGAAGTCCTAACATGATAACTGATGCCCAAAGCTACTGTTGCGAAAATTGTGCTCAGAAGAATTTTTTACTTTTATTTCACGCCTGTTCACCATGCAAATGGGTGTTTCCATGACCTGCACCGCACGTGAATTATGAACAATGAAGTTGTTAAATCAAAGGCAGACTTGGAACACATTTAAAAAAAAAAAACCAAAAGACAAAAACAAACTTTCAAATATCTCTGAACAGTATATACAATCGTATACAAATCAAAGACTTTCTCCATTAGGTAAAGATCCACAGATAACTTGACAACTCTTTTCCATTCGCTCCTGTCTTCTGCCTTTCTCAGACATTTGGCAAAAAGCTGGTTTGTCCCCTCCTCGATGTCTCCTCCCAACGTTTCCTCTGGTCTTCATCGTCTCCTTTCACCTGATACAGTACCTTGCATGATCGTTTTCTCAAGCCCTGATCACCTTGTGACATATTCCCACTATATTAGTTTTCTGATCAAGTTCACGGGTTTAAGATACACCACCATTAACAACAAATTCAGTAATACCTGACAAACAGAAATGAATGCTGTTTGAAGAACAAAAACACATACCATGAGAAAATCGAGAACCTTGTCAAACTAAAATGAATAACTACAGACCTATTCTGTTGGCGGAAATCTTTCCAAAGGCCTCTACTATATCTTTACCAGAGCAATTGAACGTTAAGTTCTCTACGGGTGAAATGTCTGTGCCTCACTCTCTTTTCATGCATGAGATATTATTACGTTAAAAAATGATGGAGATAGCTCGGCGCAATTACCAGGCACCCTCATCTAATGTCTATCATGATGACTTGAAATGCAGTTCACCTACTTAAGATACAGATCCGGTGCTGGGCGGAAGTTCACCTGCCAAACACATTTCCTGTCTCCTATCTGTATGCTCCAGATAGGCCTTTATCTGTCATATCTCGATGTTTCAAGCTGTTGCCTCAGCTATTTTCACTCTGTCTCTACAGCCACAGAGTGCAAAGGTAAATGGTTTACGAGTTTCAGCCACCCCGAGTGTCTAAGCCTTTGTCAATGATGAACATAACGTGAACATGGCTGATCGTTTAATAACACAGTAACCTATATTATATAAGAAATAAGACAACAGCAGTGTTATAAGTTGTCCAACGTATCCTTTGTCAGTTCAGCCACTGAGTGCAATGAAATAACTACATGCATCGGCCACCTCAAGCGTCCACACATTTTACTGATGTGGGACGGTGACAGAAGGTCGTATCCTTTGTCCATTTTTTACATTAACACCTTCAACACTTTAAAGAGGTTATAAAATTTATTTTCTTTGTATCTTGAATCACATAAGTTCACAATATGACAAATTAATAATACCAATTTAAAAAAGTGTTGAATGTGATGATGTAAACAATGGACAAAGGGTTAGGGGACCTTCTGCTATATATATATATAACGTGAAGAACACAGCATATCTGATGGTTTAATAACACAGCATCTCATACAAAGTAGAATTACAATCTATCTAACTTATTTTTCAGTCTGCAAGTAAAGTCACTGAGTGCAACATCGCTAGCTATATGTTTCTCAGCCACGTCGATTGTCTTTGCTTTATCTTTCACTGATGTACTTAACATGAACCATACCAAATACATAATACAGTACCTTCGAGAGAATGGAAACAGCAAATATTGCAAGGTGCCAAAGCTATTTTCAGTCTGCCTGTAAAGTCACAGAGTGCAACATAAATGGTGTGAAAACAATACACGTGCATCAGCTAGCCACAGTGTCTCAGTCTTTCACTAATGTACGAACAATGAATCATACGACAGAGCTGATCTTTCAATAACAGTTATAAATGAAAACAGTAATGTTTGAAGCTGACTAAATTATGGGGGTCGAACTCCAGTCTTACTCAGGGCCACACAAATAAGGTGCATGTCTGTCGGTGAACTGCACTAACAGGATCAAGATACACAAAAACTGTATTATAATCAACTAATATTATTGCATCTGGATCTGCCCTACGCCTAAACTATAGTGCAGATGTAGATACAAATGTTTTTGGAGCATTCATAACTACAGAGTAATAAAGTAGTTTTTCTCTCTCTCTCTCTCTCTCTCCCTCTCCCTCTCCCTCTCCCTCTCTCTCTCTCTCTCTCTCTCTCTCTATATAT
>JBCEWB010161638.1:0-10436 GCA_039654565.1 Peronia peronii | reverse complement strand
TAGATAGATAGATAGATAGATAGATAGATAGATAGATAGATAGATAGATAGATAGATAGATAGATAGATAGAGGCAGGTTACCAAGTACAGTTCATAAAAAAAAAAAAAAACGAACAAAAAAAAATCAACAGTTGTACATTTTGATGGTAGACTTGTTTTTGGCAGAGCGACACAAAAAGATATCCCCAAATGAACAGATACTGTGACTGAATATTTACTAGACTATCATGGACGACTTCACATGGAAATTGTTTGTCATAGATATTTTCAAATCAATAAGTATCGCGAATGGATGATCGTTAATCTACTTCATGCATGATTTTATGTTGAAATTATTTTTGGCTCTCTGTTATAACGGATCGATATCATTTTGACGTGGATATAAAATATCAGCAGCTGAAACAAAATACAAAAGCCATAACAAATCGCACAAACATGGAAAAACACCATGACATTCGTGTGGGATTTATCAAATATGCAGGCTTCCATGGGACCGTTTGATATTTCCTGCTGACACAAACTACGTGTGGCTGTTCTATAGATCTATAATAAAATCCATAAAAGGCTTATTTATATCATACAATTTCTAGAAAACCCACAATAGGCTTATGAACGAGAAAAATGCTGAATGGATCCATATGAAATTTGGCACACAACTTTGTTGCATATGGATCTGTGTTTCTATGTACATAAACCCGAAAAAAAGCGTATTATCTTTGACGTTATTCTACAGATGCGGTAATAATTGAATAATAAACTCGCGAGGGTGTTTGATCCGAATTGTACGTTCGACAGTATGACGCGTATAAAATACGTTTTGTTTGAGTAACATTCAGTTTAATCAAGCAAAATACTAACATCGAGGCGCGCACGCTTGCCATGCACTTAAAGTCGCAGGGCTATATTTAAAAAATCTCCCTCTTCTAGTTCTCTTCTAGTCTACTCGAAAACGATATAATGTATCCACCTGAAATTGGGCACACAAAATTGTCGCATAAAGATCTGTGTTTCTACTTACGTACAGCCGAAAGAAACTTAATATGTTTGACAGTATTCTCTAAAGGTGATAATAATTGAAAAGTAAATAATCTAGTACCTCTGAACAAGAATTGATTTCAAATCCATGGTCTTATAATTTCATAAAATACTGATAACTTACCGGCAATCAAGTGCATCAACACAATCACAATGAAGACTAAGCGTTATTGTTTACATGATTTAGGCTCATTTCCTATAAGAACCGGAAGTCACTGGTTTCGGCCGGAAATACGTCAGTCTCTTTCCTACGTAATTATTAACACTACTCACTATTATTATTATTTAGAGAGTATTTAGGTTCAGTTGGTTATGAGTCTGTCATTCATAGAGAAGAGTTTTCATCATAAATTTCCCAACCACTGTAAGAGGGCCAAGCGAAGAAGTGAAATGAATTTTTTGGGTCGATGGAATTTTCCCGAACTTTGCTGAACTCTGTTGTACGTTCAATAGAAAGACGCATTATGTTGTTATTCTTCCGCTTTCGCTCGCAGAGCATCCAAAATAACAAACATGTTTTCTTAGAGTAATGCCCAATTTAATCACCCTAAATACCAACATTGAGTTGCGCACACTTGCCATATAATTTTGAACAGCAGGGCAGTATCAGTTGTAACCCACATTTTAAAAAAATCATCTACCAAGGCTGCGAGTTTTCTTTCAGTATGATCAAGTGCGCACTTTATATTGGTATTTTGGATGATTTTGTTCATCCTTGCTCAAAGAAATTTCAGTTTCGTTTGCTTGGTTAGTTAACTATTTTGTTTTTGCTTAGCTTGCCCTCAAGCTCAAGCCCTCTTTTTCAGTTTTTGTCAGACCACCCGGCATATCCAGACTTTTCTCCTGGAACATACAGTTAGAGGAGCAGAAGTGCATAGCTAAGGACAAAGGTGTACAGAAAGATGGAAAAAATATTGTAGACTTTAATGAAAACGATCCTGAAAGGTTAAAATAAAGTACGTTTTCATTATTTCCAGCAAAGTGTCAAATTTAACCATATCACTGTATTTCCTGATAAAATGTGCACTTACATGTATATGCCAAATTTCGTGAGCGGTGGTTATCAGTAATATCAGTCTCTGGAGAAGATAGGTAACAACTTTGAGATTCAAGCTCAGTTACACCAAAGAAAGTAGTAGGTGAGTTTCTGTAAAGTCCTTCACAGTAAGCGTGACGTAACACGGGCTACCGTCGATCACGTTGAAGTGGTGAGGAGGGAAAAAAGCAAACAAACAAAAATCATCAACACATTCCTAGTTCAACACAATGACTTGAACTTCGCGGCATCGGGCTCAACTTTTCTGCGGCACATCTTTTTATATCGCTTGAATACCCTACTAACCAAGGTTATTCCTTCCCCGATCCACCGATCATACAGCTCTGCCTTTAGTGTCAAAGTTCAACGTAGCGTGTCTTTTTACAATGTCCACCAGTGATGGCCATTTTTCATGATAACAATTAAACTATTAACTCATGAGTTAGTACTACACTGCACTCGAATTTGACGCCAAGTTGATTCGTGAGGTCAGATTTCTGAAATACTGGGTTGAACGCCAAATTCGAACGAACAACAAAATAGGTGAGCATGTCGCTGCCTCGAAATGAGAGGGTCGTAAGTTCAGTCGACCAAGTTTTGAGAAAATGGTCTCCAAAGTTTAGGCAGGTTATAAAAAAAAAATATTTTTACGTATACCACTAAATTCATCTGTTTATGACAGGCAAAATTAGAGTCTCACACACTTAAGACTCACATAGGAGGTAAAACACACTGCCAAATATATGGTAACATGTTTAATTCCATTTTGTCAAAAAAAGGGACTTACGACCCTGTCATTCCAAGGCTGCGATGTGCCAAGAAGATGGAGGAAGAATGTAGGATCGCTAAGTCTATGAATTTTGCACGATTATTGTTTTTTCCTGCATTGTGGTCAACTCTACTGTACGAGGACAGTATAGCGGGATAGCCAGCCTGGTCGGGTAAAGAAAAAGAGAATACTGATGATGACGGAGAACAGATCACCATAAATGGTGAATTGTCATCACATGTGAGGAGGTGGAAAGAGAATGGCCAAACATAGAAAAGTTTTACTGTAAGCGAGGGAATGTGGCTGTGAAATTCAAATTTGAAACATAGACTTGAATTCAGACGGATTCCACAGAATAGTCTGTCATGGCAAAACCAATATCCAAGCCAATAATTTCTCACAGTGTCTATTTGTATGTTGTTATCTTACTTTTTCTTTCTAGTTGTGCCATTAAGGATCCTACAAAACACAAAAAAGGTTATTTCTTGTCCTTTTTTATTATTATTATTATTATTTTTTTTTTATTTCTTTATTTTATTTTTTTTTCCGTTTTACTCAATTTACTCTGTAAAACTGATGAAACAAAAATTAGTTTAAAAAAAAAACAAACAAAAAAACTAATATACAGCCATTTCTGAGATAGATGTCTTAGAAAGGAATTTTCTGGACGTAGAAGGTTTCTTTGGTATTTACTGACGAAAAATGGCCTTTTTTTTTAAAAAAAGGCCCATTTTTAGACATGCGTAACCAGGAAAAACACCCGATGTTCATACTGCGCCAAATATCATGAAAAATGATATAAAGACGTGTGAGCTTCTGAATTCCAATATTAGGAATAAAATCACATGCTCAAGTGAAAAAAAATTAAAAAGGAAAAAAAAGGTTTTTAGCTTTGATCGAACCACGCTGCCGATGGGTGCCCACACAAAATCGCACATCGAGCCTGTTGAAAAATATTGTTTTTCCTGGGATCAGCTTCACGTGAACCGACGGTAAAGTGTGTCGTTTTTAAACTAACATTGGCCCTTTTGATAAACATTAGGTCTGTTTTCATTTCATTTACATATTTCTTGTAACTAATTTTAAAAAAAAAACGCAAGTCAGGAACACATCGAGCCCACACGCGCGATAGGCATAGTCGAAAAATATCGTATGCTGTATTGGTTTCAGCCAACAAAAATCACTCTCGAGCTCGAATAAGTGTCACAGAGTTTTCAAAAAATATTGGTTTTAGGGGTATATTGGGGTCACCGATGCAGTTTGAAGTGAACTCGATCGATTTTATCCAGGTGAAGGTCCGATGTGTGTTAATCGTGGCACGGCAGTGTATAGCAGTGTTAGTGGGGATTCCCCAACTGCTTGTTGTTGATGAAAACACAAGAATTTCCCCTTTTTTTAAATAATCTCAGGAGTAAAACTGATTATTGTAGGTCTGCAAGGGCCTTGGATTCTAATATTAGATCCAAACTAGATCTAGACAGAAATATTTAGGAAAAATAAATCTCTGGGTATTTTATCTTGTTTGCCTGAGTTAATCCTTAATTTTTGTTAAAAAAAAAAGAATTAGCCTACGTATTGTGTGTTTAGCCCTCTCTGTATATTTGTGAGTGTATATATATACATACATATATAAAATACATACACGGTACACATGTATACATAAATCCACTATTATAATATAATGAAGTGCAATATCTTGTTGCCTAAGTTAATCCTTAATTTTCGTTAAAAAAGAATAGAATTAACCTACGTCATGCAGGTGTATAGGTCTATATTTATTTGTGTGTGTATATATATATAAATAAAATACATATACGGTATACATATATGTATATATATATAGAGAGAGAGATCTATCTATCTATAATAGACTGAAGTACAAGTGGAATCTACCTTCAAAAAGTATGTATCTGTATCAAATGATTAACAAGTTTAGAAATATTTACAATTTTTGTTCATGTATACTACTAAGAATTTACTGAGTCACATAAATTTACTTTGTAAATTTATTGTCATTATTTAATCCATTTAAAGTGCGAAGTGCCCTATCGCTGCGAATGGAACCAGCTCTTAGGGATGAATCCCACCAAAAAGAAAAAGGGGGCTGAAGAAGGCTTCTGGTATGTAACGATAAGTAAAGACCATTATACATATTATGTTTCAATCATTCAAATAATTCAAATGTCAACAGTGTATTCAAGACAAAGCAGCTGGAACTGATGTTCTGTTCAATCTTAGAAATTCTTATATAGCGATCTGAACATTTAAAGATGTCTCGAACAGGATATGTTTTTGTAGACAAATAATATTTCATTTTCAAGCAACACATTTAATGATGTATAATAGTTTTATAGTGAAGTGATTATATATGTAACAATTAATATTTCAGGTCGCGTTGGCAACTGAAAAACTGAGACAGACTTTAAAAAAAAAAATATTTGTTATGTGCAGCAACCAACTGGAGTCTGGCAGATTCTTCGCGACATACAAGAAAATCACCACTGACGGATAATTCAACCCAGAGAATGCCAGAGGCCATGTTCTGTTT
The DNA here is from genome assembly GCA_039654565.1 of Peronia peronii. Classification (NCBI taxonomy): domain Eukaryota; kingdom Metazoa; phylum Mollusca; class Gastropoda; order Systellommatophora; family Onchidiidae; genus Peronia; species Peronia peronii. The sequence continues at coordinate 5,047 of JBCEWB010161638.1, read as the reverse complement.
TGAAAATGCTTCTCATAAATGTTGACATACACACACACATATACACATACAAAAATAAACAAACCAAAAAAACAAACAAACAAACAACAAAAAACAAAAAACACACACAAAAAAAAAAATAAAATAATGACATTTTATGTTTTTGCTTTTAAATTTGAGAAATAAATGGTCTACAATATTTATATTTTGTGTTGTTTTTGTTTACTATCTTTGTTGTAGATTAGAAATAGATATAAAATATTTTAATATTGTGTTTGAATGCTGAAAACTGCCTCTCCTCGATAGTTTAGGGTTTTACCATGAACGACAGGGGTTGGTAACTCTTTGCCTCTTACCAGGTAACGGAGAATCTGTAGCTTAAAAACAGTATATTTTCTTGAAGGGCTTTGGATGCTCTTTAAAATGATACCCTGCACGACCTCTTAGAGAAATTTTGAATTTTGACCTTTTTTTGCCCTAAAAAAGTAAATGGCCAAATCTGCTCTGTGGAATCCGCCTTCAAAGAAAATCAAACTATTGGGTCAATTTAATGTGTGTATAACATTATGCTGAGGACTGTTTTAAAAGTCCCCGTGTATGATTGTATTATTTTTTAAGGTATGAAACGTTTTTGGAATGCCATTCATGGCAATTGAACCCTTTACTAATGAATTTTATTGCATCTTTTCAGTACTGTACCATATGTCACTATAATAATCTTGCATGTTCAGAATTTTTGTTTGTGCTTTAAACTTGTGCAAAGATTCTATTCTGTGTTATAAATTAACATTTTCTATTTATGGCAAGTTTCTTGCAGTCTGAACACTTTTAACTATGTGGTTGCTATGCAAAAGTGAGACTGAAGTTCTATGACAATTTTTTGAAATTATGATTTGAGAATACACGAGTTTATAGAGCCTACCTTTTTAAATATTCGACCAATTTACCTCATTTTTATATCTTTATCATTCTTAAACTATACACTTTCAAAGACATGCATATAACTCAAATTTCAAAATTTTCGTCTTATGGCTCATTTCGAGCTGGAGGGTCACATATATGTTTTATTAAGGTTTGTGATTTATAGAGAATGACGGTCACCTTTACTATCGCTACATGTTGGCAACTAGTGCAGCAAAAATTCAGAATATACAAGATATAGATAATATTTCTTCACATCTATGTGTTTTCTGTAGCTCAATCTGAGGGAAAAATATCGATGCACATACAGACTGACAAATAAACCAATTGCCTACACCTGACAACAAATCAGAGCAATTAGCAAGATGTAAGACAAGACAGAAAAAATTCATGATATTTCTTTCTTTTTTTTCCCATCTAAGTGAACAATGAGAGCTACGTTTTTATGCACTGAGAACAACATCATACTAAAGTGCGGACTCATGACGTCACCTTAACAAAACACAATGTATCTAGCGTGCCAAAACAGGCGCCATGGCCATGGGGTTAGATTTAGTATTTCTTTACGTGAGTTTCGTTCAGTTTTGCATGTGGTAAAATAACAACAACGGCGTTAAGTCGTAACGTTAAATAGGTTTCTTGCCCTCATGGCAATGGCTCCACTTTCGGCACGCGTGATGTCATCAGTCCGCTCTCCAGTATAATAGTATAAACTCCTTAGCTGAGAATGAACCATGAAGTAGGTGAAAGAGTTTTCACACATTTCAAGCCCATTGATAGAGAGAGTCCTTCTGTGCGTAACTAGCTGAAGTTTGTTATGTTGTTTTCCAGGATCAAAATCGGGTACCGCAATCCCCAAAATAGGAAACATTATCTGGTTCAAAGATGGATGGGTAAACTTAGACAATCAGTAATTGCGATTCTTTGACTGCTTTGTTTTTCATTTTTTTTTTATAATTGATGTGCAACAGAGAAATTTAACTGAGGGCTCTTTTAAGATTAAATAAATCCATTTGTCATTATCATTTGAAACAGGAAAAATAGAAATTGCTTTTTGGAAGGTCCACAGATTTTTACATAACTCATTTAGAGATTAAATACCAACCAACCAACCAACCAATCAACCAACCAACCAACGAACCAGCCAGCCAACCAGCCAACCAACCAACCAACCAACCAAACAACCAACCAACCAACCAACTAATCAACCAAGCAACCAACCAAACAAACAAACAACAAACAAACAAACAACAAACAAATTAAGTGTCACATAAAGCTCAATATAGGAATATCCTCATCCAAACTGAAGATTTTGCGAGTGTTAGTACAATTCATTCAAATACATTTAAATATTTTTGTTTGTTTGTATCATTGATTGATTTATTGATTGGTTGAGTAATTATTATTATCATTGCGCGTTTACAATAGAACCTCCACCAGTAAAAGGTTTTAATCTGAGGTTTTCATACAGATTTTTCCCTTTTTTTTTTTAGAGGTATGACAGAAATATTTTTTCGTAACATGGCTACTCGTGTTTCAAAGTCTCACAATGGCTGAGCATAATCAATTTCAGCATCTGCTTTGTTTTATGACTTGTCCAGTGGTTGATAATATGGCAAATATTTATAAGTGAAACGTTCTAAATTCCAAACTGCAAAGTGAAGGAATCTTGTTTTGTGCCGTGACATCGCGTATGTCCGTGTATGGCAAGAGTAAACCTTAGAATGAGATATTCCCAGCAACACCGAACACGACACAGTCACTTGCCATGTTTGTATGTGTGTGAGAGAGAGAGAGAGTGTGTGTGTGTGTGTGTGTGAAATAGTCTATGAAATTAAAGATTGTCTTCATGACATTCAAATTACTGAAAACACCATTAGGCCCTACAGCTGAGAGCTGTTTGAAAATTTCAAGAAGAGAAAAAGTAGAAATTTTCATTTAAATATCGTTGCATATCTATTAAAAGAAATAATGTATAAATCAAGATTTTGCTCATGGGAACGAGTTATCTGAACGGAAGTAGGAACGTTTCTGGATAATACTAATGAAAGTAAATTTAAATATAAATTCAGGTCAAACTGAGGGGAATCTGTAATAAAGAAGTTACTAGATCTATAAAGTCTAGATTTCTGGTCTCTTGCCTAGATTCTAGATAAAGTTAAGCCAAGTGTCCAGAATGTAGATCTAGTTAATTATTGTCTCTATATCCAGACCGATCCAATTTACACCTTGGTCTGGACTACCGACAACACGTCAGTAGTTTAGTGGCACAATGGTTGGCTGGTGGCAGCACTAGGTTAATGTAGATCTAAATTTCGATCTAGTTTTTTTGTTTGTTTCTTTGTTTGTTTTTGAAAAAAAAAAGGGGTGGGATGGGACAAAATTGGGCCAAAAATAGCAGTAACATTTGTCACGAATACTGTTGAAAGCAGACCTAGATCCAGGTCAAACTTAGGGGAGTGTGTATTCGGGGATCTAGTAGATTCTAGATCTATAGAATCTAGACACTAGATTTTTTGTTGTCATGTCTGGAATGTAGCTAAAATTAAATTATGATTTTTTAGAATGTAGATCTACATTTAATTATAATCTCGAGATCTAGACCGACCTAATCTAGAGTTAAAATATTGTAACAGTATTTCAATGGCTACAACCCTCAAGGATACCTGGTAGGTCATAGAATCATTTTATAAGCTCTATGATGTAATCAAGTACGTCACAGAATTTGCGATATCCCCCCCCCCCCCGGTCTTATTAGAAGAGGTACAATATACGTCATATTACTGATAGTTTATTGATCAGCTTTCTTTGAAACTAGTTAAAAGATGCATATTATCTTAAGATCTACTGTTGTAAAGGTATAGCTAAAAGATGCACATACGTTAACAGTTTAACGACCAACTTCCTGTAGAGCTACAGTAAAAGCAGTTCTGCTGGCTTTGAATACTGAATCTCCTGAGCTCACGATTTGGCACATCAATATGTGCTGTTGTCATCTCTCACAATACGACGCGCCTTCGATAATTCATCTACAGTGCAATCTGCATAACTATAGTTTCATATAGTTTGCTGTTATTAAAACAGTCTACAGAATTGCTTTGATGCTTATTAATATACAAAATAATTTCGAATTTTGTGCCTTAATCTGATTTTACACATTTACATTAGTTAACGCAATCATTACGAATACGGCCACAGGTCCCAAAGTTGAATGGCGAAGTTTCATTTAACTTGGTCCATAGTGTGTATGAGCCACAGCGCAACATAGGTAATGGGAGTATGTCTGTAGTTTATACTCATTTATTTGGTGGGTTGTCTGGTGATACGTGTTTGTGTTAATGTTACATTTGCTAAGAAAATAGTTTAAGAGTCAAGATGATGACAGAGAAAAATACAAGGCAAAAAAGGGACATGAGACAGAAAGTGTATAAGAAGAGAAAAGAAATAGAAGAGAGAGAGAGAGAGAAAGAAGAAAAATAAAGAATAAGAGATTAGGAGAATATTTTCGGCAGAGAGGATGCGAATATTGAGGATTATGATTGGGGTGATCAGTACAGGCTAATGCAAAGAACACAATGCAATAGAGGCTAATGCAAACATCACACACACTCATACGCACACACACACAAGTAATATGAAACTTTCGAATAATTTTTGTTGTTTTTATTTCAGTTCTCAAACTTCTTTTTTTTTTTTTTTTTTGTAGTTTCCATTCAAGACTGCCAGGGTGCAGCACCAGTGCGGCTATTCTGACGTTATTTACGGGCATCGAGAACAGCACACGCCTTCCTCTCGTACCGGATTCTCACAATCAGGCATCTGACATGAAGTAGAACGGCAAGCCTGATAGCCACCTGCAGTACACTCGCAAATACTACAGGGTTGACCAATAGGATTAGGCCGCCACTCGTCACCTGTCTGAGGACAAAAAAAAAAGAATAAATAAACGAGGAAACAGAAAATTATTAAAATACGCGAGCTGGTAAACAGGTAATAAATACTGAACTAGATCAACAGATAACAAAAATACTAAATGGATCAACACACAATAAATACATAAGCAATTGTATCAGACAGATAGATAGATAGATAGATAGATAGATAGATAGATAGATAGATAGATAGATAGACAGATAGATAGATAGAT
>JBCEWB010161627.1:0-10436 GCA_039654565.1 Peronia peronii | reverse complement strand
ATCTATCTATCTATCTATCTATCTATCTATCTATCTATCTATCTATCTATCTGTCTATCTATCTGTCTATCTATCTAATCACCAATTTCCTGCCTGACTGTCTGCCTGTATATTTGTCTGTTTATCTGTCCTGTCTGCCTGTCTGTCTGTTTGTCTCTCTCTATATATATGTGCTATGAACCCCTGCTGCTGGACACCAGGCCTATGTCAGCAGACAGTCCCAGAAAACGGCAGAACACGGAATAGATTATGTCACAATAAGGCCAACCACGCACTAGCCGGACGTTCCACCTTCACCCCAGCGGTCAAGTGGCCAGCAGGATTAACTATGTAAACTTGGACCTGCCGCGTGTGTAGTATAGGCAGACCCGCAGGCCACATTCGGAGTGAAAAGGAGAGGGGGGGGATTCTAAATGAAGGGGGTGGTGAGGATGGATGGATGGATGGATGGATGGATGGATGGAAGAATGAATGAATGAATGGATGGATGGATGGATGGATGGATGGATGGATGGATGGATGGATGGATGGGTGGAGAAATGCCACTTATGAGACGAATCAGAGGTGTAAGATAGTTGAATGTCGGAATGATGAAAGATTCTCCTCCGTGCTCCCCCAAAACTATGCCAGGTCTACAGAGCAAGGTGGATTATATTATATACTAGAGTATGATCTAGTATTATCGTTTATCTTACAAATGGCAAACTTACATGATGATTTGGTGGGCGTCCTTTGGAAAGAGAGAGACGGAGAGAGAAAGAAAAGAGAGAAGGGGAACAGGGAAAGAGGTAGAAACCAAATTGACGAAGAACCGTGTGCAATGGGCCCTATAACTTCCCTTTGCCAGACAAACAAAGTGTGCTCAGCAAGGAGTGTAAAGAGCGGAAAATCCGTTTGCTTTATGTCATTCGAAAGATTGATAAAATTATCACAATAAAAAGAAAACATTATCTTTGTATCATAATTAAAAAAAAATAATAAAAATGCATGGTCTATTTTTCCAGCAAAGGGCACAAACATTTTTTTTTTTTTCCCGTGTCCTTACACAGCTTGTTCAACATCACTTTTGTCTGGCAAAGGGAAGTATTAGGGCTGGGCGCAACGCTCTGTCATTGCTGTGAACTTTTGTGAAAGCGCATAATGTTCCATTTTACATTCACACAGGACCACTTGAAAAGCCACAGTAGATCTTCGGCCCTGTGACCCCGCACGGATGGCGTCAACTGACGTCACACAACACGCGGGGTCACCCAGCGCGCTGCGCGGTGACCTTGCCGTATGACGTGGCTCTTCAGGGAGGACATACTATACGACAGGTTCTTAGACCCCCAGCTGTGACGGCGATTAACTCTTAAAGTACGACTATCTGGGAAGTCTCAAAAGAGCCCTGTCGCCTCAGATCTTACTTCTTTAGCCTTGCATTTGAATAGCATGACCTTCCAAATATCATACGGTACAGGAACAATGTAATACATGTGTTGTTTTATGGCCTTCCTGATTTAAACTTTTTTTTTTTTAAAGACAAATAAATTACTATCGAATTAGGAATGTTACCATTATGGTGGTGTCCTCTTACACTTTTAGGCGTTAAAAAGTATTGGAACGTTAGTATTAATATGAGATCATTTTGTGATTTGACTGTAACAGATAGGGATGTCAACTTCCTACTTTAGTAGATAAACAGACTCTTTGTATATCACAGCTTCTTCGTTGTCCACAGGTTTTTATTCTTTCCTTTTACAGAAAAGATACTTCAGTTTTTACATCTTACTTCAAGGATAAAGCTTGGTAAAAACAGAGATAAATAATTTCCCTACTTTTTCATGTGAGCAAACTGACATCCCTGTAGGAAGTAATCATTAGGTAAATGATTATAGATGGCATTTATAATGAGGCCTGTACTAAAACAAAATAATTATTATGGTATTGCTCTAGAGTGGACTTGGAACTTCCATCGCTTTATTATGGGATCATTTCTTTTGTGCCGAGTGAGTGTAGGTTTGAATAGAAAGCCTACGCTGTGAAATTATTTTCTTATACAAACATCCAGCATGTTCTAAACTTTTAGTCTATTGAAACCATTTGTAATCTCTATCAGATCTGTGATTTTTGCTGTAGAGGGTTTGAACGTGTTGGAATGTCAAGACTTGTATGACGTCATACTCATAGTATTACATTTTCACGCTTAAGAAATAATAGATAGACAACTATAGGTGGCATTTATTACAATGTTGCGTCATACGGAGAATATAATACGGAGAATCTATTTGATATAGTTTTTCAGACCACGTGACTACATGGTATACTGTTAGGGACAGGGAATGGGAGATGGTTGTGACCAGTCCCATTACTTTCCTTTGCCAATTACGAGGAATGTAAACAAGTAGTCCCAAGGAGAGGAAAAAAAAAAAAAAAAACTCACTTGACTTCATGTCGTTCGAAAGACTGATAATCTGCAAATATGATAAACTAATAGTAAGAAGAAAACATTTTCTTTGTGCCATATATTTTTGTTTTTGTTGAATTTTTCGTGACGTATGTTTCAGGCAAAGGACGCACATAGAAGTGATTTTTTTCTTATTTTTTTGTCTATGCTTATTTAACACCCCTTATGTAGCAAAAGGAAGTAAAGGCGGTGGTCAATGACCTCCTATTACTGTGCCAAGTATAAGGAGCAACTCTTTGACGAGTTGGGCCCCTTGAGCACGTAGAGTTAATGCAGTGATCCCATTGGCAGTGACCCGTAACGGCGACTATTTGCATAGCCTGGCATGCAACGGAAGGTGTTCCTGGAGTAGGCTGGCCACGTAGCCGATCCATCCGGGAATGTAATGGGTTATAATGCACCGGCGGTGCAAAGTTATTTAATCAGCACACAAAGTTGATCCAAGGAACAACGAAGGGTTTTGGTCGGGCAATAGAGAACAAGAGGAAAATGTAATTTAACAAAAGGGGCGGAGGGGGCGTAGAAAGGGGTGTGGTGGAAAGGGAGGAGGGTTAAAATGGCGGGTAATGAAAGAGGGTACAAAAGGAAAGGGGATTAGTAAACGAGTCAAGGATTAAAGAGGAGGATAAGAAGGGGTGGGTATTGGAGGGTTAGTTATAAGTGAAGAAAAGAAAACTGGTAGAAACTCATGGTAGCGATTTTGTTGCAGTTATTAAAAAGCCCGGTCGGGATGGAAGAGGGAGAGGGGGAGGGGGTTATGGAAGGACCGATTAACTCTAAAAGCGTCAAGAGAAAACTGGTGCAAGTTCATGCATGGCGATTCTGACGTGCAGTTAGTATAATGTTCGATCAGGTCAAACATAATTTGCTCCTTATACTCTGCAGTTAACCCTCTCAATGCTTGGAACATGAGGTCTACAGTTTGTCTCTTTTGACACAAAATCAAAACACCTCGACTCATCAGGTGTTGAAAACAAGACCATACCGGCTCTGATATATGATTTTTTGCTGATGGAGATTTGTAAAAACTAAATCAGACTTTTGAAATGATTCTCAAAATACGTATGATAACGATGACAGTAATGAACGGGTTGAATTTCTTGCCAAATACAGTAGCATGCAGCCTAATAACATGCTCCTTGTCTTGTGCATTTCAAGCTAGATCTAGGCATGTATTATCATGTCAGACGCATTGTCAGTTCTCAAGGAGGAATTGCCATTTCAGCAATTTTTTTTTTGTTGAAACTCACAGGGTTAAGGAGCGAGTGACATTTCATGTAAGTCAGATATAAATTTGAGCGTTCAATTGCTTTCAAGTTATGTACATTTTAAGCATGATAAAGCCACTATTTCAGGACCGAAATCGAGCTCCCACGTCATAACTTGACCTAAATAAGAGCAGTAAAAGACCCTTGGGAAATGGGCGCAAGAAACGGGGTTATACTGAGAGTGTGATCCAAGTGCGAGAGCTCGACAACGGAATGCTATTATCACGTATGACACACCCCTGACTGCGATAGGCAATTGGCTGTCTTCATTTTTCGTTTATTTTTCATTTATTTATTTATGTATTTATTTACATGTGTTTATTTCTTTATTTCTTTATTTATGTAGTTATGTCATTTATTTATTTGTTTATTCATGTCATTTTGTATTTATTTATTTATTTATTTACTTATCTATTTATCTGACTGCTTGAGACAAATGGGACCAAAAGGGACTTTTTTTTTCCGCCTCCTTTGCAGTGTTTGTTCATACTGAACCCCCCAAGGAAGGGGAATAATTTAGCGTACCGAAAACCTGGCTCATGATAGAAATGGGCGTTAGCACGCCCCTCCCCCCCCCTCACCTCCCACCCCCTTCCTTCGCCATTAAATTTGTGAAGAACAATCACCATATTTATTTTACCATATATATTACGTGTCATCTTTGTTGGACGTTTGTCAGGGTGCACTGTAAGCGATGTGACACATCATTAAATTTACTTTGTTTATTGTGATCTGCTATACCGGCAAAAGCCATGTTCAGCACCTTTGACACAGTGAAAAGCAAACCAAACCAAACCAAAAAAAAAAAAAAAATATTTACAGTGCAGATCATTTCACGGGTTGGGCCTTTATATTTCTTTTGAACTAGTTCATAATTCTGTTGACACATTTCTTTCTTTCTTTCTTTCTTTCTTTCCCTTTTAAGTACATTATCTGATAGCTCTTATGCTGGAAATGCCAAGCGACATCAATTTTGGCGTAAATCTGACCTAGATTATGATGAGTGACCCCAGAACATCTGTCCCTTCGTGACCACGGTCAGGAAGTTGAGCCTGGTTGTCAGAATGGACGCGAGAAGTAATGTAGCGGGAGGCCATTTATTGATGTATTTCATTAAGTGCAATTAGGGAAACAGAATAAGGTATGAAACAGATCAGTTTGGAAGATCGTTTATAGAATGGTTTTATGTCCATACTCATTAAAACCTTCTCCGTTTTCAGTGCACCTTTATTCTAGAGGTAAATCCATTATGTCTTATTTTAATGTAGTTCGATGAATGCATTCCTCACATTACAGACTGGAGTAATTGATCAGCTGTGTTGAGTCTATGACGTCTTTAGATAGTGTTTCGGGCCTTAATTGATAGGACTGTTCCTGCGATCCTTTGGTAGTGTTGTTTGTAGGTGTCTGAAGCACCTGTCTCTATGACGTAGGTTATATTTCAAAATGTATGTCTTTACGGTCACATTAATTTTTGATTCATCCGTTAGAACGTGAGTTACCAATCAAGTGGTAATAAGGCTGAACTCCTCTTAGAACTCTTACGGAAACGGTCAGAAAATAAAAGAAAGAAACGTTGACGTAAGCAGCCTTCCATTATGCTATAGTGTGTTCAGAATGTTGGGCCCTTTTCTTGATAATTAGTAGCCATTGGAAGTCATATTATGCTATGCGACATCAAGCATATATATTTATGAACTGACTGTTTACTTGGCATTGGCTGAACAGAAATATCTGATGGCGATATTCAACCCCTTATGTCTATAGGTATCTATCTGAAGTGCTGGGAGCCAGTATTTTTAACAAAGCTATTTGTTTATGCTAAAACAAATGCTACAATGACAATATAGGATGGGTATCTTGCTGTTAGTTGTGAGGTATGTTATGGGGACCATAATGAGCCTTTCAAACCGTCAGCTATCCCCCGCGGGGAACCGAGGTATATGAGTAGAGTCTCTGCTCCCACCTGCAGGCGATGAAAGCCCCGCCGTAGGTGGAATGTCTTCCATGGAATGCCATTTTCAACGTTCCAGGGGTGACATGTCTTCTCTCTCCTTGCTCCTGTCATCTGTCCCGCTCTCTTTCCTCTCTTCTTCTGTATACTTGATCAGCTTTTTGACGTGTAAACATATCTTACCGTATTTGATACAGTATAGCCGTGATCGTGCTGATTGCCATGAAACCCCAGCACAAACAAACAAACAATAATCATCAGCCAGATTATTTCCCTTTTGCCAAATACAAGAGGTATAAATACAACCATTGTAAAGAAGAAAAATAACAACAACAACAACAACAACAACAGCAACAACAACTACTACTACTACTAACTACTACTACTACTACTACTACTATTACTACTACTACTACTACTACTACTACTACTAGTACTACTACTACTACTACCACTACTACTACTACTACTACTACTACTACTACAATAACAACAACTGCAACAACAAAACCGTACAACTTTTTGTCCTGTTATTTGAAACGCGAAAAAAAAAAATCGCCATTATGATGAATTTTTGTGTTTTGTTTTGTTTTTTTGTTTTTGCCTCACGTGTTTGAAATAGCCGGAGCTAAAGTGATTTTTTTCCCTTGTTTACAATGCTTGTCTTATACCTCCTGCACCTGACAAAGAGAAGTAAATTAGCTGTTGAAAAAATGTAGTCATATACATTGAATGCTGAGGGAAACTGAACAACCCGGCTCATCGAGACTCTCAGTATTAAGTGTCACGAACTTGTACATTTATTTTGTCCTCTCTTTTGTTTTAAAATGACTGTCCTTTACAGCCACGGAAAGCTGTGCGGTTATCTAACTACTGCGAATTTGTGTTTATCACAGAATGAAACAGATTCAAAAGCCGGATCCAAGACTTTGAAATATCTCAAATTTCTCATGATCATAGTTCGGTCCTGAAACGGTTAAATGAAATTCACAGTCGAAAAATTTACTAACTTGTACTGTTAGACGAGGGTGGTTATTGAGTGGCTCCATTTGGAAACATCAACAAACCGTATCCACAGCGCCTTTAAATTCGAGACAGGAAGTCTAAAGTAAATCATAGACATTTAGTCATACTGCATTCATAAACCTACAAACGCTTATAAGTCAAAGGATGATGAAAAAGGAATGTTTCTGCGATAGCTGTACCACAAAGAATTCTGCTTCTCCAAAAGACTGCCATTCAAAATGCCCGCTAGGTCACATGGTATCGTCAAAGCGAGTAATTTTTATGTTTCTTGTTAATTGAGTTGTTATCTCTTCATTATTGACACCAGCCTTGGGCGAAAAAATACATGTCAGAAATTCACATTGTGGTTGACTTTTGTGTGGAACGGCCGTTCTGCGATTTATTTCGTAGGGCAGTCAATTTATAAAAGTTTTTGTCGATTGAACGACTGTCCGTTGTCCTCTGTGATTTATAAAGAGACGTGCAGACATGAGAGAGAGGTAGAAATAGGGAGAAACGGGTGACGATGGAGACGATCGAATGATTGAAAAATCGGATGGAAGGCATGCCGACCTCAAAGAAGTGAAGAAAGAAAGAAAGTTAGGGAGCGAAAAGAATAAGCTCAGTTTGATATACACAGGAACATTTTTAGTCCTCAGTGACGTCAAACAGGGCATGCCGGGACTGGAGAAGTGCGTCAGTTCATCTGATTGAGTAATCGGATTCTGCCCCCCCCCCCCCAACCCCTTCCCTTCCTTTACTTCTTACCTCTCGCCCTTTCCCACATCCTCTTCCTTCACCTTTCCCTCCTTCCCCCGGCAGGGAATGTAAGTTCTGTGCTCTACCTTCAGGCGTGGGTCACCGTGGCTCTGTGGTTTGGCCCCTACTTCATGGAGAAAACAATTCACGGAAATGAGGCCGGGATCGACTCGCGGGTCCTTCATTGCAGGATAGAAGGACGCGAAGACCGAAACCTGCATTTTCTTCAGTGACTCAACGGCCCCATGGCTTTCCCTGGGTAGGGAAGCCCGACGTCTAGCCCACTCGGATGAGAGCGAATGTATTGCGGAGGTCCCGTGTGTACCTTAGGCACGTTAAAGGACGCTTGGCAGTTCAAAATCGATGAAAGAATAGGTTGAATGCCGCTGTCCGGGCAAAATTTCCAAATTCCACATTTCTATCCACAAAAATTCTCACCAAAATCAGGCAGCTGCTTAAAGCCGAGATTATCCTACATTATAAGGATTGAAAGACTTAAGGAAAACAAACGCCTGCAGGCGGTGAAAGTTTGCCGTCGGTGGGATGTACCCCATGGAATGCCATCCTGGACGTTCCAGGGGTTGTATCTCTTCTCTCTCTCCTGCTCCTGTCTTCTGTCCCGCCCTCTTCCTACTTGATCAGCCTTTTTGACGTATAAACGTATCTTACCGTGTTTGGCACAATATAGCCGTGATCGTGCTGATGTGCCGTTAATCCCCAACAAAAACAAACAAGCATCCCCCCTCCACCCCCTCCCTATCCCTCTTCCCTCATCCCCACGACGTTCCCCCTGTTTTCCCTCTTATTCTTTCTCTGTTCTTATTGAGATACCCTGGGCTTGTGAATCACCCTTGTAAATCGTTTCGATATATCGCATTTCCCTGAAAACTTCTGTTAGGAGAAAATCACGATTTAACGAAAGATCTTTTTTTTTTCCGGACAACTTCTTTTGGGCGAAAATCAGGACTTCACGAAACGTCTTTTTAGTCCCTGTAGTGAAAATCACGATTTCACAAAACGTCTTTTTATCCATATGGAGGAAATGGCGATTTGTCAAAACATCTTTTTTCCCTTGAAAACTTCTGCTTAAAGAAAACCGCGATTTGATGAAACAAAACGTCTTTTTCCAGAAAACTTCATGTTGCGAGCAAATGTGTGATTTGACAGACTGCCTTTTCCCCTGAAAACTTGCGCGTAGAGAACATTGTGAGTTGACAAAATACATGTACATGCTTTCCTTGAGAACTTTCGTTTTGAGAACACGGTGATTTAGTTTGGCGGTATCTGAAAGAAAAGCGAACAAAAATGAAGTTTTCAGAGACGGAAATGATGTGTATATAATAGGCTTTTTTTTTTTCTTTTTTTTTTAACACATGAAAAGTTACATTTCAGGGAGTTTTGTTTGTTTGTTTATGTTGGGATTTAACGGTACATCAGTACGATTACGGCTAATATTGTGCCCAGCATAGTGAAACGCTTACACGTCAAAAAGATTGATCAAAGTATACATACATAAAAAATAATGCTGTACAGACGACGCGGTTAGAGTTATAAAAGGAATATCAAAAAGTGTATATAAATCTGGACACATTTCAGGGAGAAATAAAGTTACATTTCAGAGAGAAATGATCAAAGTGTGATGAAAAGAGGCCTTTTATCAAGACACATTAGAAATGTTTCTGACACTAACAGCTGTTGCATGGCTTAGTCTCTACCTCATTATAATTGAAGTCACCGCATTTAGCACTGGGCGTGCATTAATATATGTACATAGTCACAGGTAAAACTAGTATCCTGCTCCTCCCAACTAACTTAGTTTGTGTGCGTCATTCTTGGGGACATTTAACTCCTCTTAATTTGCCGTCAGCACAGCCGTGCAATGCCTTTGAACTCCACACCATTTCATTATTATTATGTACGTAGCCTTGCAAAAGTATGAAAGTATGATTACATCGGTTTTAAGTTCATGCCCAGTTTTGGTCAGAGGACATTTTATACGGTGGAAATTTGGAAATTTTGCCCTGAATGAATGAGACAGTGAATGAATGAGTGAATGCATGAAAGAAGACCAACTGACTGACTGACTGAGTGACTGAACGAGTGAATGAATGAATGAATGAATGGTTATCCAACCTTCTATGGGAAAGTATTATGTATGTGTTCCAGTCATGCACCTTGTTTTTGAAATATTATTTAGAACTGTCGAACCATTTGCAAAAAAAAATAAAAAATGAAAGACTAAATAGTAGGTCATCTTTCAAATGTGCTGAAGTCAGTTCAGCTGTTTCATCAAAACTTTGAGACAGAACTAGCTCTTTGATATTACATGTATCATAAATGATGTTTTCTTTCTTTCTTTTTTCTTTCTTTTTTTCTCTTTCTTTCTTCTTTCTTACCTTTCTTTCTTTTCATCTTTTTCTTTCTTTCCTTCTTTCAGTCTTTCTTTAATTTGTTCTTTCTTTTCCTTCTTTCTTTCTTTTTCTCTCTTTCTTTCTTCTTGCTTTCCTTCTTTCTTTCTTTCAGTCGTCCTCTCGTTGTTTTTCTTGCTTGCTTTCCTTGTGTCTTTCTTTCATTCGTTCTTTCTTGCAAGGTACCTCGTGGGCCACTCGAGTAGAAAGGCTGTCGTGAGCGATTGTGAGCGTCCACCCCCACAGTCAAACGTTTTATCTAATTCCTACCCGCCATGATACCCTCGTGAGTCTCGTCACGTCGAGAACGAATACACATTTATTGTGGTCGTGGCAACGCAATCGGGGACGCCAGCGAGCCGCTATTGATGTCAGAAAAGGCCCAAAGTTGGTCTGTTTCCGGGACAGGCCATGACGTCATAGAGCTGGGGTGGGCGGAGTTACAACAAGTGATCTGCGTTATCGCACAGGGGAGGGCTAACTATAGATGAACTTTGCCTTAATTAGATGGATGGATAAAGATAGATAGATAGATAGATAGATAGATAGATAGATAGATAGGTAGGTAGATAGATAGATAGATAGATAGATAGATA
>JBCEWB010161616.1:0-10436 GCA_039654565.1 Peronia peronii | reverse complement strand
GGTTGTGAAAGAAAAAGCGTATCAAAATTTAATTGACTTTGTTAAGGAATTTGATCAAGAGGCAAATAAGGACTATACTGTGAAAAAAATAAACAACCTGAGTGGTTCTTTTTTTCTTTTTTTTTTCTTTTCCTTGGCTGCTAATATAACATAAGTAGCAAGGAGATCTAGCTCTTCTTCATCAACGATATGCGCCATGGTAGTGATCTAGAGGACAAGTATGCTAAGCCTATTTGATAACCAGTGTGTACTTCACAGTGCACACGAAGCGACACACGCGCTCAGACACTAGACAGCCCTAGATCCACGTGCTGACAGGTTGGCATTAAGTTTCATCACTAGTGTGGATGACCTATATTAAATGTCGCCCGACGCAGTTCGAACTACAGTAAAAACTTCATTCCAACCTACATGGGTCGAAGTGTAGATGTGGATTAGCCTTAAAGTTTCATGCTATTATCCTCGGTTCCTCTGCTTTTTTCAGCAAATGGGTTCTTTGCTACTAAATGTGAAAAGAAGAACAAAAATCACAGACTCAAAACTAAAATACAGTCATAAAATGTAAAACTGGAACAAATGGAATGGACTAAGAGCTAAGAAAAGAAACTTCTCTTCAGTTGAGATAAGAGTTCTCAAAATGGACTTCAGTGTTTTTCATCCTTTGGTCCTCAATTAAAAAAATTTTAATCTTTTTTTACAGATCATACGTCCTATGTCCTGTCTGTTCTGGATGTTGAACCACAGACAGATGAGCTGAGAGTCAAGCATTATCGCATCAGGCCACTTGATGATGGAGGATTTTATATAAGTCCTACAAAAGTTTTCAAAGATCTCTTTGAACTTATTGAATGGTATAAATCTCGTAGGTATCAGTGGGATATTTATAAACATGTACATATTCTTGGAAATGATTTCATGTTTGTCTCAATTATTTTATTCAATTTTTTATCTCTTGAGTCTCTAAAATTATATCTAATTCTTCATTACATTAGATTGATGCAGCATGATTTTATTGAAGGAATTACTGTATGATCTTTGTATGCATTTGTAAATAGTGTGACTATGCAAAGCAAACCAAGTTACATGTTTGTGTGAGAAGAAAAGCATATTCATGGTGTCAAATTAATAATAGGCAAAGTTAAGTCAATGGCTTGATTGAGTTATAGGGATGAACAGTACATATAGCAGAGTGTTTGTGATCTCTTACACTGGTTGTTTGGGGCATCACTGAGATTGCTTATTTTGACAACTCCTTCTATCTCTGTCACTCTCTAACTAGGTTTGGGTTGCGGCTAAGCTGGGTGCTTTTTGATACTGTTTTTGGGTACATGTAACAGACTATGTCTGATACACCATAATTGTTCGCATTGTAAGGATGGCTAAATGGTTGAGGCCATTCATCCATATGGATGGCTACCCATGTTGTTAAAAAAACAAATTGCCATAGCTGTGGCATTCATATTTATGTTAATTCACACATATTGACATTCATGGTTATCTTAATTCACAGATATTTACTTCATATTTGTGTAAATTGACAGATACTGCTTTGCTCCCAAATTCTTACCAAATGTGCAGTCTAGTGCTTGCAAAGTATCTGTACTATAAATCTGAAGAAAACCCATAAAAGGCATATGGACTCAAAAATACTGAATGTTTCTATATGAAATTTGGCACACAACATTATTGCATAAAGATCTGTGTTTCTGCTGACATAAAGCCGAAAAAAGCTTATTATGTCTGACGCTATCCTAAAAATGTGTTGGTAATTGAATGGTAAGCTTGCAAAAGAGTTTGATCGAATTGTACATCCAGCAGAATAATGCGTTCAAAACACCAAACACACCCCCTTTGACTAACATTCAGTTTAGGGCTAATCATCCATAATATCAATATCGAGGTGTGCAGGCTTGACATGCACGAAAGCTGAGGGTAATAATATCGTTTTGACCTATAATATTTAAAAAATCTCCATTGAAGACCCTGGGCTCTCTTCTAATATGAAAATATGAAGCTAATGAATGCCAGGTAAACACAGAAATTGATATGAAAGTACCCATTTTGAATACATACATGGGTATATACATAATTATATCATATAGCCATTACCAGTTTCATATATCTTCTGCCATTCGTTTGTTTTATAAAGATAAAAAAAAAGAGAATGTTTAAACAAGCATTATCACTTACAAAATTACCATGACAATATTTAATGTGATATTATTTAGGCTTAAGCTTCTACCCAAGATTGTGCCCTAGACTTTTGGCACTGTTCTGGGGTGGCAACATAGTAGTTATATTTAAGCTCTTATCTGTATTGCATTTGCTTGGAACATGCCAACTAGTAGACAGCAGTATAGAAACTCATTTCTACTGGCAGCAATTTGCTTGTCAAGTTAGTTGAAGCAGTTTTTCTTGAGTCTGATTTGTTCTGGTACTATCCATGACATTTAAACGTATATGCATATGGGTGTGAATGTATATTGCATGTATCTCTCATCATTACGTAACAGTCTATTCAGCTGTTAAAGGAATTCTTTGAGGACAAAGACAGTTTGTCTTGTCTTACCTTACCTTAGCTGGTCTCATCTCATCTCATATTGTGTTATCCCATTCTGTTTCATCTTATTTTATCTTATTTATTTTGATTGATCCACAGCGACAGCAAAAGGTTTAACATGTCCTCTGACTGTTCCTTGTCCACGTATCAGACCATCATTACAGTTCCGAGAGCTGGAGGTCAACAGAGGATGTATAAAACTTGATAAGCGACTGGGCCAAGGATGCTTTGGCGAAGTCTGGAAAGGTGAGTCATTGACACTAGTCATCTCTCAAACCTGTACCTTCAGAACCTCTGACAAATTTAACTTTGGAGGCCTAACTGAACTTTAAGTTATAATTCATATATGTTCATCTCTTTGGCAGGATGGATTTATAGTAATGATTCTTTTAACTAGTATTCAGTGATTGTCAGTGGGAGAAAACAGAGAGAAAAAAGGGAGAGAAAACAGAGCGTCTATGTTAGAGCTCTAGCATTCATAGGTTAACCCTTTCATGCAAGACAGTCTTGCTTTATGCCTGTATGCTCTACAAATGTGATGTGACTGTCTCGCATCAATGGTTTTTTCCCCCAAAAAGAGAGCGCTTAACTCTCTCGCATCAAGCTATAACTTTTATTTCCAGATCAGTTGCAAATGGAACAAAGGGAATCATTCTCAGAATTGAATATTTGTCCCTTTTGAATAATTTGGTAGTAGCTGTTCCACCATAAAATGCTGATATGTGTTGCTTTTATCAAACTGACTTACCCTTCTTTTGCTGACCTGTAAATAAATAGAAGTTGTAGCTTGATACAAGAATTATTGAGACCTTGCATTCTGCTTTTGTTTTTTTTGAAAAGCCATTAACATGACACACCACTATGTTATGTCAGTATCCCAATTTGTCATAGTTCCTCTCTGATTTGTCTTCTCAGACTTCTTTGTTAATCACTGTCAGACATGTTTTTGTCTGTGTAGTGATATAATCGTTCATGGAATTGTGCAAATCACTGCATATATTACATGTAATAAGCTAATAAATATGGCTAGAAAACTTGCTTTGTGGAACAATTTTGGAATAGCAACATTGCGAAGAAACACAAATATTTATGCATATGAAGGGAATCATCATCATCATCATCTTGTGTCATCTCTTTCGAGGTCAACTTGAAATTCTTGCCATCTCTCTCTATCCTCAACTCTTCTGGTGCATTCCTACAAAGATAGATTCGTCCTGTCCTTGATCTCATCCGTCCACTTTCTCCGCTGTCTTCCTCTCGCTCATTTTTCCTTGATCTTCCCTTCCAGTATAAATTTACAGATGGTGTTGTGTCTTTTGGTGTGACCTAAATTAAAGGAATAGCAATGGTAAATATGCTCTTTTTTGAAAGGGTTAAGCTGGCAGATCTGTTCTGAATCTCCCAGCGCTTGTGAGATGATTTTGAACTCGTTTGTTTAACATTGCGATTTGCCACATGGTGGAAACACTCAGCTTCTTTATTTACATTATGGGTCACATCTGTGGACAAGCAATACTTTACATGTATTTAGCCACCTGATATTGTAACAATATTAATAGAAAGAGCAAGAAGAAAGATCGAGTAACTTCCCATGTAATTGAGTTGAAGAGACCCTATATTAATTTTGTGCCTTTTTTGTACAGTCTGATTTAAGCCATGCTATTTGATACATCTGATCTCTATACTGAAAATATGTGGTCTAAGGCACATGAAGTTCTTCTGATCTTGGCCGGTACTATTGTTCATGAAAACAGAGACCTGAAACATCTTGTTTCTCATGTTTTGCATAATTATCTGGCCACATGAAGATTCAGTTCAAAAGTATTATTTGATTTTGAATAGCTATTAAAAATAAAATATTCTGAGTTTATTTTTGCAAGAGATAGTCCTTCTCTTGACACACAGCAATTTTGCATGAAGAGTATAGGGGCCCTTATCTGGAAATGACAGATTGACATAAGACATAAGTCAATCAGCCCTCGCGGGGGCCCAGGGTTTATAAGTAGGTTCTCTGCTCCCACCTGCAGGTGGTGTAAGCCTGCCATCGGTGGGATGTCTCCCATGGAGTGCTATCCTTAACGTTCCAGGGGAGACATCTCTTCTCCTTCTCCTCCTTGCTACTGTCTTCTGTCCCACTTTCTTTCCTCTCTTCTTCTTGACATGTAAACATATCTAACCGTGTTTGACACAATATAGCCGTAATTGTGCTGATGTGTCGTTAAACCCCAATACAACACAAACAATAAGTCAATCAGTCTTTCAGTTAGAAACTTGATCTTCTGCAGTTTTGAACATAAACATGTATTTTTTAGCATACTTAAATTTGAGGCACGGTGCCATGGCACATGAAGTTTTCCTTACCTTGATCAAAATCATTGGTCATGAAAATGGAAACTTCAAAGATCTTGTTTCTCATGATGCGCACAATTTCTCTCAGTAAAGTTGAGCCCCTGCTTTCTCGTTGAGTAGTGTGTAGTTATGTTTAGTGCAAAGACAAAGGAGGCTTATTTATCCATAACAATGCTAGATGTAAACATAACAAATCATACAAATCATGTTTTCAGAAATGTAGGCAGTTACTTCCACATGTGTCAAATATGTGTATGCCACTTTTTGTGAAAATGCGTCAGGTAAGAAATATTTCTCACTTTTATAACAATGGATTGACAAGATGTTGACCAAATTGCTTAACTATAAAGTAATGACTAACAAATATTTACAACTTTCATTTGAATACTGAATGTATCAAATACATATGCACCACTTTTTTATAATAGATTTTCTTATCAAGACAATCTTATGTTAACATAGAGATAGGTAAGTTTTGTGTTCTATCATACTTCTGTTATTTCCTCAGGAAAATTTCGCAAAGTGGTTGATGTAGCTGTGAAAACACTGAAACCAGGCACCATGTCATCTGATGAGTTTTTAAATGAAGCAAAGTTCATGCATGCTCTAAAACATCCTAGACTGGTGCAGGTTTGTGTCTAACCTGTGTTTGTCTATCTGAGTGAAATAAATGATTCACATTGACAAGATGATACATCTAGCCAGGCCTATATAAATGTATTTGAAAAATAAGATTGTTATGCCAACAATAACATCATATTTTTTAGGAAAAATTTAATATGTTGAATTCAGTTATTTTTGTAAAACATGCCATGCCATGTTTTGTATTTCCATACATGTAGTGCTTCATTTGCCTCTGACCATTTTTATTTTTTAACGTGAACCAGAAACATTTTGTCACCCCGGCTTGAATGTTTTATTCAGTCACTGATGGGGTGAATTTTCAACAACTCATAATCTTTTTATGTTTTCAAACTTTCACGCAGTTGATGGCTGTAGTGTCAACTTCTGAGCCATTTTACATCATCACAGAACTCATGCACAAGGGTGCCCTTTTGGAGTTTCTTCGCTCAGAACAAGGAATGCGCCTTAAGTTTAACCAGCTCATTGACATGAATTCCCAGGTAGAAAATTATGAAAATTTCTATGAAATCACTTTATGGCAGTGAAATTAACCAACGGAAAAGCAAAAAATTTTTGTTTGTTTGTTTGTTTATTTCATTTGTCAGTTTGACCATTTGTAAATATGAGATCCATTGATGCGTTTAATTTTTAAGGGCATGTGCGGGCAAACATAGGTCAAAATTTTCAGTTTTTGAGTCAAATTGAAAAACTTCAATTTTGCTTCTTTATCCATTGTACATGAAACATGACTGTGTCAGCATGTAAAAAGAGAGTGATGAGAGCCTTGTTTTCATGTTTTTGTCTTAATTTTGAGGTTCATACTAAGGAAAAAATCTATTTTTTTAAAAGATTTTCTCAAAAATTATTTTTCTCAGAAAAATCCCTACTACTTTTTTGTTTTATGTCTGAATAGGATAACTTTTTCAAGGTTGCTTTGTCATTATATAACAAAGATTTGTATAGAACAAAAATGTAACATCTTTACTCTTTTTTGTTTTATCGCTGTTTCAATAAAGAAAATTCATGAAAAATAAATACATAAATGATCATCAATTTGTGCCAGAGAGACAGGACTATAAAGAGATGTATATATGTCCTAAGCTTCATACCAAGTTTCAGAACAATGAGACTGACGCGCTACCTACTGCGCTACCGAGGCTATTTCAGAACAATTGACAAAAAACATAAAAGTTGTAGGCAAATAAAATATGTGTGATAAAAATCCCAAATGGCCACCATTATTATTACATAATGATGAAACAAAATTATTTAGCTTATTCACCATGTCCTAGCAACTCAGTGAACTGAGATATGATGCAAAAACAATCTTTTCTTAAGAAATGGTGAAAATAGTTCTTTTTGAGTAGCATATGCCCTTAGTGTTTTTCTATGTCAATAAACAAGCTATTTTGTTTTTATTTAAAGAGCAAGCACAGTTCTTAAGGACATCTTGTATTTCAGGAGGATACATATTTTTCTCAAGAGCTGACATTCATTTTTAGCAGTTATTTTAGCTGGAATATAATATAAGCAAGTTAAAAATCATGATATATGCATATTCTTTTATGTCATTATTGCTCTAAAGCATTTACAGACCAATATACACATTCATCTTGACACCACTAGTGGAGAGGCATAGTTTGTGAAGTATTTTCACGCCTGCAAAGCCTAATGTTGGTAAAACAATGCCGATAAATTTTCCTTCTGCTCATGAGTCCATGTTTACAATGGTGATCTCCTAATGATATCTAATAGGCATGGGATATCAGGGCTCACAAGTAAAAATGCTTCTTTCATAATGATAGTCTTATTTTGTGATGGCTGTTCAAGTACTGAATTAAAGCTGCTTAAATACAGTGAAAGCTGGAGCCAAACTCAACGTTGAACAATATGCTATTCCCAGTTCCAAGCAATCACTTTCCAAGTCAAGAATTCTTCCAGCCAAAGAAAAGTCAATGGAATAAAGTTTTCTTGAGAATTTTGTGATTTTTCTTTTGTCCTTACTCGAACTATGTCATTGCATGAATCATCAAGATAAATTTCTTACTCCAAATTCCCATTTACTATATCATTTTGTCTGTGTTACATATAGTTTCTGTTACTGGACCTGCTATATTGCTGACAATGTTTCTAAGAAAATGCTTTTTACACAACACTGATAACTTCATGAAGAAATTTTACCATTGTTATTCACAATCATATAAGCTCTTTCTATGCAAGGCATATTATCACATTGATGTACTAAACTAACTAGATAGCGCGCTCGCGTGGCGCGCGGGGGCGAAAAGTGTCGCCAGGGTGTACACCGGCCGCCATTTTGTTTGTGTGGCGGGAACTCAAACCACAGACTAAGAATAACTGAAAAGCCTGCTTTGTTAGGCATGCATTTCTTGCACACTAAGATAAATAGACAACTCAAAGAGAATATTTTTATCCATACTCATCACTCATACTTTACTCAGTTCAATATTATATCCATAATGCCTTCTGAGATAAGTTGAGTATAATATAAGCATGTAAATGTGCTGCACATATTTTAAAGCCTACAGTGTTGGTGAATATTTATGTTGTCTTTCTTGATTGTGCAATAAAATGTTAAATCCTTTTCAGAACTTGTGCAAGAGGAAATGTTACTTTAGTGCATCAATGGCAGGAATAAAAACCAGCCTTATAAGGCACGGGTTTCTTGCGCACTACGATAAATAAACAACCTCAAAGAGAATATTTTATCCACACTCATCAATCATACTTTGCTGAGTTCAATGTTAAACACACAGACATACACACAGAGAAAGGGAGTTGTCATTAAGACTTTTTTTTTTTTGTACAGCAGCAAGGAGAACTTCGGGGTCCATATTCAAGGTCAAAATGAAAGATGGGGCCTGAAACGACTGAAATTTTAGTATTGCATTAAGGACACCAGATTTTGTTCTTTTCTTTTCTTCCTTTCTTTTTTTTTCTGATTGATTGCGGAGAATGCAGGGATACGGAGGGGGGTCATTCGTAGCGAGTCCAACAGTATTGAGATGGCTTAAGTTTTTCAGTCGGCAAAAAAGGGTCTGACTGTGCAGTGAAAACGATCCCACTGTGTCTACCAGTGGCATGGGACAAAGTGCTCGTCTCCGTTGTCTTCAGTCTGTGCAAGAAACGTGCACAGTGAAAGTGAAAGTCGTGTTTTGTTTGCGGAATTTAATCATTGTTCCAAGTCTTTAAGAGACGGGTCAAAATGCCAAGTAGTTGTGCTGCATGGGGCTGCACAAATCGTCAGCAGAGAAAGACTGTTTCAGGGGGACAGATTACCTTTCACCGTTTTCCCCTCTCTAAAGAGAATCTCTTGAAGCAATGGATAATTGCCATAAGACGAGAGGACTATAAGCCAAATTCTGTATGTCGACTCTGCAGTCAGCATTTTGTACTACGGCGTTTATCGCGTTCTGACAAAAATGTAACAGTTTGAAGACTTGTAGCTGTTGAATATATCGGATTTTGCAAACAAAATTTGAAAAATTATACTCAGTTCATGTGACTGAACTATGACACACTCTTATTACAGAAATTTAAAAAATGGCGTTTATCGCGTTTTGCGGTCAAACCCTTCATATCTAGATCAAACCGAAATCATTTTGCAGGTCTCTTTTTGTGACTAAGATTCGGGATTGCAAAGTACAAACGTCAAAAGAGAGAGGAGGAAGGGGGGGGGGGGGGGGGAGACGGTTTGCTTGGGGGTCTCCCTAGACACCACGGCTAGGTAGACCCCTGTGAGTCGACGTAAACACTTCCTACACATATGCACATTTTTAGATTGATCAGCTGCTTGGCTTTAGAACTTACCGACAAGAAAGAAATCGCTTACAAGTTTATCTAAATCTAGATCTAGATCTATCTTGACTGTTTAAAAATGACTCAAAATGTAGTGAAAGCCTATTATTCTTTTGTTCATCAATCTTTTGGTAAGCAGTTTGTACAGAATCTTTAAGTCAATCAAGGAGACAACTATGATTCACGAATATGAAACCTGTATACATTATTTTATTATTATAATTGATTTATTTATTGTTCTGTCTTGGCATGATGATAAAAATATTAATCTAGATTTAGATCTAGAATAAATTTAGGGCTCTGAAGCCTTTGTTTTCTAAAAACACTCTCTATAAAGAAATTACTTTTTTTGAAAGGCATCGGCAAAAGTTTTGACAAATTATGTCTTAGTTTGGGGCGAGAATTGTGCCAAATCTGATATATCTGTGCGCTTTCTGAATAGAGATATTTAATAACTCGATTTGACTCAGTCGGAGTAAATTGGTGATGCTACAGAGACTGGCCTGCTTGGCGCTTGCGACTTGCACCACATCGCCTGCAAAGCCAGAGGTTTGTTAGGCACAAAAGTGCGAGTTCTGACTCTTGTTGTACTTGATAAGGGTGGGCTGAGTCGAGTCGGAAATCGAAAATCGACGAATTCGGGAAGTTCGAGTCAATTCTGACGAATCGAACATGACTGTCGATTCTGAACACGACTCGGGCAACTTAGGCCGGAAGGAGAAAATGAAGCTAAAAAAAAAAACATAATTTTACCATGATAAATCCTTTTTAAACATTGTAAATAACAATGCCTACCAGAAAGACACTGTCTCTAAAAAAATTGAATAAATAGATCGGCATATCTCGTGCAAGTTGCCAAAATTCCCATAACATGCAGCACTAAGTTATTCTCTCCCTGAGTCGAAGTCAAAAGGAATGCTCGACTTTTTCGAACCTGATTCTAGCCGATTCTAGGACGATTCTGGCCGATTCTAGGGCGAACAAGCTCACATGACAGGCTTCCTTTATGTTGATTGGTTATGAATAGTGATGAGCGCGGTAGGCTCGTACCACGGTGTTTACATCTCAGAGCTAGCGGGCCAAG
>JBCEWB010161605.1:2500-10437 GCA_039654565.1 Peronia peronii | reverse complement strand
AGGTAGGGGGGGGGGATGGGAGGAGATATGCCTGTGTAATGTTTCTATGGTGTTTTACATAAAAGGAAGGGGGGGTGGGAGGATAGGATGAGACGAAGGTGGTGGAGTGGAGCAAAAGGACAGAATGTATTGAAGGATTGGTGGGAGAGAGAGAGAGAGAGAGAGAGGGGGGGGGGGGAGGGGGGCGGAGAGCTGAGGGGGAAAGCGAAAGATAGCCAGCTGTTTATTTCGTACCCGATTCACTCCGCCACTCACTGAGAAAGTTGACGTTATATAATCTATCACCCATAATAGCTAACCTCGTAGGACAACGTATGGCACAACAATGTAATATACAATGTTCATAGCATGTATGAAGCCAAGAACAAAACTCGCTGTCATAAACTCCACATGTCTGTGCAGCACCAAATCTGATCCTGAGTATCGTGTCCTACCTTCAGGACGACCTAAGCTACTTGTTCACATATTTATTATTTTTTTATTTATCTCCTTCTTAATTCTCTTCTTCCGCCTACTGCGCGCAGGTTTTGTCTCACTTTTTCTTTCCTTTGCTCTGCAATTTCTGTCTCTGTTCCAGACGGAACTCATGAAATTTCAAAGAGCTTATCATTGTCATGGCAGAATAATCACACTTGAAATACGAATGATAAAAAATGAAGCGGAAAAAAAGGAGACCTATTTCGTTTCCATTTATTCTTGATAATTGACATTCATGTTTTTATGTTACAGCAGAAACAACAAAAACAAAAATGAAAGCAAAAATATTTTTCCATTTCAAAAAGCGATTATTGGTGTATTGTGACAGGCATAACTAGTTCAGATGGCAGGCACAGCTAGTTCAGATAGGACATTTCTTTCTCTATATACTGGTTACAAATACGCTTTAGTGGGTTTTTACCACTGAGTCCCTTCTTCCATTTCGCCATGGTATGACTTACTGAAAACTGAGAGAATCCGCGTGCTAAACTTGGAATTACAGAGATAAGTATTGTTTTTCGCAAGGGTTGTGTTATAGTATTTCATACCTTATTTGATGACTTTGCTCTTTTTCTTTGTTTTTCTTTTGTTTTGTTTTGTATAACTGATAGTTATACACCCTTAGCCACACTTTTTAACTCGTTAATGTCTTCTATCATGCTAGGCTCGGTCTAGCCAGGATTGTGCTAATGTGACGTTAAATTCTAAAAAAAAAAATTAAAACAACAACAACAACAAACGAAACAAATATTTTGCATATTGTTTTATTGATGCTGTTTTTTCTTTGTTTTTTTTGTTGTTGCTTATTTGTTATATCTGATAGAGATGAACTCTCATGATCCGCAAGTCAGTCAGTCATACATCTGGGGTGATCAATTTTTCTCTTCCCTTTAGATTCTCAGGCAGCAGTACCTAGCCTCTGAAGTGTATATTTATTATTTTTGTGATAATGTGCGTATACGGTGGGAGAGGGTAGAGGTGAGAGAGGATTGGTGTTTGACATCATAGTGATATAATTACCCGAAAACAGTGTTAAATGTTAGCAGCTACACACAGCAAAACCATTCAATAAAACGAAAGTTTCATTGTTTTTATTAGAAACCATTTCACTCCTCTAACCTTCTGGCCTTACGACATAGCATAAATTTCCTTAACCTGCTTTTTATCAACGCCACAGAATACAGTGGTGCATAATATATGCCACATATAAAGATGAGTTTCAAAACACTGCAAGGTACTAGTTAAGGAAGAATACGGATATTTTATATGAATGACAGGTCGTCAGTGACGAACAACCTACAATCCCTATAAATCATTTCACTGTGAGTTATTAAAATAAATTCAGTATTGATTTCAATTGACGCTAGGACAATATCATTGTGTTTAAAATTCTACAATAGGCCATAGAGAGTCAAGCCGATATTCAAAGTGTGTCACATCTGTCACTCTGGACTAAAGTAGGGTTAAGTACTACATAAATCCCTCCCTGTGTGATATTGTCACGAAGGTGACCCGTCGTTACTGCCTTGGTGGGGTCGTGTGACACAGGCTATAGAAGGGGAACAAGTAACGTTATTATTACCATGAAGCACTCAAACAGAGGATAAAACTGGTTAGAGAAAATATGCGGGTTTCTATATCAAGCAGTTACATCCCGGCCTGACAGACTTGATTGACTGTTTCCCAGGGATTTTATGGCGCGTCATGACCCTGCCATTGATTACTGTCACAATTTATTTGCCCTTGCCCTACGCTCGGTGCCTGGTGAGTGCCTCACAAAATGTGGACAACCAGCTGTAACAGTGGGCCTAGGCCGGCAGCAGTGAGGATGTATTATATTATATATCTAAGCCCTGTGGAATTTGCTGAGGCAAGGAAAAAATAGGTGAAATATATAACAAATCTTTGTGGAATGTCTCATTTCCGAACTATCAAGAATCCATTTTTAAAAAAAATAAGAAACAACAACAACAGCAACAACAACAACAACAACAACAAAAACTGTGATTTTAAAAGTATGTACTTTTTTTATGGGTCCAATATCAGGTTTATTATCATAAAATTTAAACTAAAGATCATTTTCTACACATATATTGACGCCAAACCCATCTCCAATTGGCGACCTCAGAATAGAAACCTGAGAACTGAAACAATGTAGATCGTGTCAAGCATAATATGACAATGTCCATAACAGTATATTTGCCAGTATATTACGGAAAGTATTTAGAGAGTTCTCATTTACACAGATATACACATTCACAAATAGAGAGAGAAAGAGACAAAGAGAGAGAAAGAGAGAGAGAAAGAGAGAGAGAAAGAGAGAGAGAGAGGGGGGGGGGAAGGGGGATCCCAAACCGATATTAACTTTGATAACTGCGGCAATTAACTTATACCTGGTGAGCTGCTTACAACGATGACTCATACACAACAGCATCACTGATATGTCGAGATAAAAAAGAACAACTTTTTTAAAGCAGGAAGTCAATTATCTGTAATATGCAGATTTAGGTGGAACATTGTTAAAATGTATGTCCTGCTGATGAGGTCAAATTGTGATTCTGTCACATACACTGTACATATCTGATGTATAAAAGTTTACCTTTCTCTTTCCTACTAACATTACACTTTTGAAAAAAAGCTGTAATTTATCCTTTTAATCTTCCCAAATTACAAACAGTTAAACTTAAATCTGCTCTGTGGTCGGGGGTATGTCGTTTATTGATTATCAAGGACCGATGCATACATTGTCAACAATGTTGCTGATTTCATCTCTAAACAATTTATCACAATAAAATAAAGTATTGTCTTATCTTTCTTTTTTTTTTTTTTTTTTTATATCATCTGACCTTGAAAAGTCTTGTATCATAATGGATATTATGCCTTTGTGTTTCAGATTTCCTAACAACATTTTTCACACGCATGATTCTAAATAGAGCAAAAGGCTGCTATTACTATTATGATTAATTCAACAATCTTTTTCACAGATGCAGCCCTTCATTATTTTCTGTAGTCAAACAAACTTTCAAATATGATAAAAAATACTTCCTGTTTAGCCAATTGGCAAAATCGAAAACTGCACACCAGGATCAATATTCATTCAGCAAGTATCTTTATTTCTTGTATTCGGCCTCAATGAAGGCATAGTTTTCTTTAACCTTCAATTTTTATTGTACTTGCTTTTCTTTATTTTTTTTTTTTGGTCAAAAGCCAACGTGGCTTTTTTTTTGTTTTTTTTTTAAATTTTTATTTGGTTTGTTTTCTTTTTTTTTTTTTTATTTGGTTTGTTTTCTGATCTTCAATATACTGCCATCAACCGAAGTGGCGAATTTCCGCCTAACACAAAAAACAGCTCAGAAACCTGAGAGAAGAGAGCCAAACGCAGGAATGGACTGGATCTACGAGTAATGCCCTTCCTGGAAATGGAAGTCACGTGATAGTGGTTTTAAGTTGAATGACACCAAGGGGATTATCTGTCACTGATCTGTCTGCAGGCGCCAGGCTCTCAGCCTGAATTACATCCTCTACCCCCGCCAGCAGCACACGGGCCCCAGGACGTCACTACAACATCCACACCCTTTTGGTATTGACAGCAACTTTACGTAACATCAGCAACATTTGCCGATCTCAGCAAAGAAACCCTCCATCTGATGTATTTTCACACTGCCTGTAACCTAATACACCATTCAAATTTCCAAGACAGAAAGTCGCAAAGCCACTGGCTGAAACAACAGCAGCAGAGCAGTTTGCCTAAACTATCCTGTTTGGAATCACCCAGCTTCTCATCTTAGACAAATAGTCCTTCCCGGTAATTCGTATTATGATCCATTTGAAACATTTTCTCCTCTAACCTGGAAGATATACTGGAATGAACCACGCAGTCTGCCGGTAACTATTGCGATTTTGGACAGTTGTTCGGTCAAATCCAAAGTTTAAATGAGAAAATCTTTGAGCACCTCAGATTCTTGACAAATCTAGGTTCAAAAGATATTTTTGGAGTATTAGCATGACCCATTGATAGTTGTTTGATGCTTTAGCACTGAGGCATTTTAAATATCCAATGTAGTGGTCACGTTAAAAAAAATATTCCAGGCTTTTGAGAAAATACTCTGGCTGCTGTGTGCTGATGACGCATGCGCAGACTGTGGAGTTTCCATATCTTATCCTTGAGAATAATTATAGGCCCCATATAAGACCGTTAACACTTTTCATTTTCATGATAGATCATTGGAATTTCCATTTTCTATGGTATTTTGTCACACTGATACTTTGATAAGTAGGTGACAGTTGAAGAAATGAAATTATATTTATGCGGTTTATAATGAAAGAGTACAGTTTACAGATATGCACGATGCATATCACATTCGTCTTTATAAGCGCCGTCAACACTTCTGGTCCCCTTAATGAATTCTTAATTATTGACAGAATAGATACACTGCAGGAAATGCTTGAAGGAGATACGCTATTAGTTCTCTTGCACATCTAGGGTAGGCCTACACCTGTTACGCAGAGATCAAGGTGGGAAATCCCTCTAGCTGGCAACAGAAAACTCGGCCAAGATCTGCTATCCAATAAATTCAAACGATCACTGTAATCAATGTGCTGACATTAATTAAATGTTAATTTTCTTCCTGTGATACGTACGAGTATTTGTTTTACAACGGTTAATATTCTTTTTAAGTTAACACGTTATAGAGAACGTAATAATATAATTATGGAGATTGTCAAAACCACCCACAGATACGCTCACTCATATAATATACGTACACAAAGACTCTCTGTCCGTATCAGATTCCAATTACTTGATTATTGCTATAAATTTTTAAGTTTGTCTATTTCTTCTAGCAGCGAAAGTGTTTACACAAACGGAGGTGTAAGTTATTCACAATCTTTACACCGTACAGCAATCCAGTTCCATAGAACCCCACCCCTCCTCCCCCTTCCCCCCCCCTTTCCATCTTCCAATCCCGCTTATAGGAGCACACCTGGAAACACTCATGTACCCAAATACACATGAACTCATAGTCTGTACCTACACATGCGTATATGAGATTAGGAAACACACACACACACACACACACACACACACACACACACACACACACACACACACACACACACACACACACACACCCTTCACGCCTCCTCCATCCCTCCATTCCCATTTCCCCACCCCCATCCCCGTCCAGTGTCCGACACTGACCAGAGACCACTCCTGATTAGCGCTGATTAACGTTCGGCCTTCATCAAAGCGTCCAGCCGAGCTAATTGAGCGAGCTATCAACAACAGCCACGGAGACTCAGCAGGGAGATCCCCGAGTGTGAGCAGGGCCGTAGATAGGGGGATTTCATCAGAGAAGTCACCCATCTCTCCGACCCACTTCAATTCCTTGTGTACCTTTCGTCAGGGATATGTTATCAGCATCATTATCAACTTAATGTCTGACACTGTTTGACATTCTGTTACGGTTAGTTAGGATTAGATGGACGGATGGTTGATAAGAATGATAGGACGGATGGATAGATGGATGGATGGATGGACGGATGGATGAATGGATGGATGGATAGATGGATGGATGATAGATGGATGGATAGATGGATGGATGGATGGATGGATGGACGGATGAATGGTAGATGGATGGATGGATGGATGGATGAATGGATAAATGAATGGATCCATGCATGGATGGATGGATGGATGGATGGATGAATAGATGGATGGATGGATGAATGAATGGATGGATGGATGGATGGATGGATGGACGGATGGATGGACGGATGGATGGATGGACGGACGGATGGACGGATGGATGGATGGATGGATAGATGGATGGATGGATGGATAGATGGATGGATGGACGGACGGATCCAATAACTGCACAAATCAATCACAGGCAAGAACTTAACTTTAAACAAAACTATAAGAGAAAATGGGAGAGAGGATCGCGCTTGACAGTTATTGTTACATAGAACCATAAAACTGTAACGCAGTCCACACGATAAGAAGTTACAGAAGGAGTTATGAATCTTCTGGAAACATGTTTTGACGATAGTGCGGGGATTGTAGCTCAGAACACTCAAGGAATCTTATAACAATCATCTCTCAAATTAAATGAATTGAGCATGAGGTCTGCCCTCTATTGTATATATCCTTTAAAAAACGCAATCAAAGATAATTATGACGGGCGGAGAGCCAAGTAGGCTCTAAAATTTGACACTCAATGGATATTATCGACTTGAAGCATGCAGTAAACTATTGCCTTATCTTGCTCTACTGTACCTTACCTTATCTTCTTATCTTACTTTTATCTTACCTTGATTGAAATTACCTGACCTTCAAGGACACACTAAAGCATTACCTTATCTTACCCTGCTTGACCTTATCTTCTCTTACCTTATTTCGTCTTATCTTACTTTACTTTACCTTGTCCTACTTTGCCTGGCCTTACCTTACTTTAGCTTAACTTTATTTCACCTTTTTTTTTTTACCTTACGTTAAAACTATTTGTCTTTCCTTGCATGGTTATCTTATTTAATTTTACCTTATGTTACCTTATTTTATTCTATGCTATCGTATATTACCTTATTGGATCTCTCCTTATCTCATTTTATCTCATTTCTCATTTTAGTTTCACGTACCTTATCTTATGTTATTTTTTGTAATCTTTCCCTTTCTGAAAATCATCGGTTCGGTGTCAAACGCTGTCAAATGTGTAACGATCTCTTGGAGAAGTTTGCCTTAAGCCACTTCACACCAGAGCTCAAGAGTGAGAAGTGTCTAGATCTACTCAGCCTGGGAGATGACGAGGACTTATAAATCGGTAAGACATTTGCCTTCCATTTCCTCGTTGGTATAAGCGAGAGGATGCAGTTAATAATCGTATTAAGCAAAGTGAGGCTTGGATCTCTTAAATGCAATGCCTTTGTACAAACCAGTTGATTAAAGGGAACGTTTAATCTTTCCTCTTAGCTTCCAATCTGCTTTTTATATTATTAAGCGTACATCTGACTTTCTCAAAGAATAAATTTGTTTGCTTGTCTGTTTGTTTCTTTGTTGTTGTTTTTTTCCAGGGTATTGAATATATCTAGTTAGTTTTAAATCTATAAGGGATGCCATCTTTAGAAAGCTGGGGATTTAGTAATCCCCAGTACCAGTTTCAGTTGTTGAAGTTGTACATTTTAATATTTAACTAAGATACATAAACTACACTTTTCACGGTGAACTGCGTTAGTTAATATCCAAACATAAACGATAAATTAGGACATATTGATCTATTCATTTATCGAAATTTTCATGGTCAAATTTATGCTCATTAATCAGATTTAAGAATGAAGAAAAAGGCATAAAAATCATTCCAAAATAGAATGAATTTTGTGTTTAGTGCGAATATAATAAACACAGATGACGCTTCAAAAGCTTCTAAAGAGTTTGTCTTCCTGCAGGATATAATCATTTTCACAGG
>JBCEWB010161583.1:0-10437 GCA_039654565.1 Peronia peronii | reverse complement strand
AACGTTCCCAAAGATTCTTTCTTAATAACGCAAGTTTCTTTTTAAGCGTTTTCTTACTAACCGTGTTAGAGTGTACATATTTCTTGTTTGCCGACAGAAAAAAGCGGTGGAGTCTGGATGATGACAATTTTTTGTGCCCTGTGATGCTATTTCGACAACAAGCAAAGAAGCATTTTGCACATTAGATACAACAATACTCACCTTTGTGATACATCTTTGAAGTTTGTCCACTTTCCTCTTGTTTTCTGAATGTGAATGCATCTTGCTTTTCATGAACAGTTGAGAAAAGCATACGCCTCGGTTCTTTGGCTTTGCCATGCTTGAAGCCATCAGATGAAATTGATGCAGAAGTCTGAACATGCTTTGTTGAATGCTCCTGTGATCCGTCACCTTTATCTCCCATATCTGATTTACTGAGACAGTCGTCATCGTCTTTCACAAATGAAACTGGATTTTCACTAATTGACAGTGAAAACTGCTCCTCCCTGTGCTCTGGCTCTATTTTTGTATTGCTTTCATCATCATTTGTTGGTGGAAAAGATACTGAGGAATGCTTCATGTTATCAGCCTCAGAATCCTCAATGCACCTTATCATTAATGTCTCATTATCTTCAAGGTTAGAGTCTGAATCATGTAGAAGATCAGACATTAAATCTGAGGTCTCATTGTCCTGTTGTTTTGAGTCTGATGCCTTTGATATAGTCAACAACCCACCATGAATCAAACTCAAACAATCGTCCTTCTCCTGTCTTAGTTTGTCTTTTTCCTCTGGACTGACTAGTTGTGGTGGCCAGGTCATCTTTTCTCCATCCTCACATTCTTCACTCAATGCTATAGAGGACAATTTTCCCTGAGGATGATGCTCTAGCGACAAATCTTCAGTTTCTGTCTGTCCTGGCAGTTTGGGCACATTGTCTAGGTCTCCCATCTGGCTAGATTCTGTCTGAGAACCATGTTCCTCGTGCATACTGTCACCTTCTGTCTCTAATAAATATTTAGAGTCATCAATCAGATTGCTAGATTTTCCCTTACTTTCATTCTCATTGGCAACAAAGGTTTTAATGTTCTGAACTGGTGAATTATGAACATCAACAATCAATGAAGGCCTTTTAGGTGATGATTCAGCTCCGCTGTCATGTCTGGCATTAGATGAACTATGGAAATCACTAGCATCAGATATTGGTGTTATGACCACAGATAAATCTTTTGCGTAATGATCAACATCATGCTGTCGCGATGTGTGAATATTTGATACCATCACACTCATTCCCTTGTGCGACTCATCATCTTTAGATGCCATTGTTCCCACACGGATTTGGTTTTCCTCGTCTACGTCACTCATATTCACAATTTTGACTGACTTACGAGGTGATCTGCTACTGACGGAATTGGAACTGTCCGAATGTCTATCATCCCCACTGTCAGACAGATAATTACTTTCATGTAATCGGTGCCTACCTCGGGGGGATAAGGTATGGTACTGTTTACTGGTTGATGGTGATCCATAGGGGTGAGCCTCTCCTGTATCAGGTGACAACACCCATGCACTCATATCCATGGTTGTTCCCAGTTCTTCTTTGACTATCTCTAACTGTTCATTGTTTGCAACTTCAACTTCAAATGCCTCGCCAAGATTTCCGTCACTTATTCTACACGAGTGTTCTTTCACAGTATCCATGTACACCTCAAAGTCATTGGCCCCACTTTCACACTCTGAGTCACTGACCTCTGGTTTGACATCAATTTTCTCTAGTGCTATGCAGCAATCCTTCAGTTTAGGAAACTTTGACATCTTTTGTTGGTCATCCTCCTCCCAAGGTAGTTCTCGTTTTCGTTTGCGTTCTTTCCCTTTTTTTTTCTTCCCTGTTTTTGCCCATGCCTTTAATTCTGTGATCAAATCCTTCAAATGGACAAATTTCCGAGACTCTTCTTTTCTCATGTTCCTTTGTGTATCTCTTAGAAGATGAATCATCTTCTGAGAGTTTTTAAACATATCGTCACATGCGTCAAATTTTGCCTGAATCAGGTCTAGAAATTTTGGATTCTCCCCCCGCAGGCATTTGGAGCAAAAACTCATAAACTGAAATGAAACAAATAACTCATAGTTATTTATATCCACCATACTAGATCATAAACTTCAGTTAACAACTGAATTTTCAATGTACAAAACTTAATGCGCACGTGTGCATGCATGCATGCACACACAGACACGAACTGTACAAAAATGTAATAAAGGTCTACATAAATGACATTATAAAGACACACAAGTTTCTGCATCTACCAGGGCTGTTTACTTATAGAGTTTTATTCTATTTCTGAAGTTTAAGGTGTCAATATTTCAGAATGAAAGCAACCAATTCTCATCACATTCTTACAGTTCTCAAGAAGAGTAAGGTTTTGAGATAACAAAACAGATGAAATGAAACGAACAGCATTTTTGCTGGCAAAATTATATATACCGTTACGCTTAACATTTCTTCATCATGGGTCTGTTAAAAATTAATTAAGAAAACATTAAGGATACATGTTGGAACAGTTAGAGCCACATGCTAAAATTTCTAAGGATTAGAGTTAATCTTCAAAGCTTGGGAATATAGTGCTATAATTTAGGTCACTTGGTGTAGGTGTGCCTTAGAGAACATGGAGCTTTATGTTAGTGTTAGAAGTTGCGGTCAATTCTTGAGATAGTGTTGGGATATAAGGTCAAGGCCTGGGTTAGAATTTTGGGATGGTCGATGTATAGCCTATCGTATGTCTGCTACTTACATACCAACTTTTTTTGCATGGTGAATGCATAGCTTATACACGTTTGATACTTACTTGTTTACAACATTTTGGGATGGTACATGGACGGTTACCTACTTACATAGAACTTTTGGATGCCAGATGCACAACTATGAAAGTTTGTTACTAACAAGAATTCTGGAATGGTAGATCCACAGTTTGTGTGTAAGTATGTTAGTTACTTCCTTACTAAGAATTTAGGGATGACAGTTCATTACTAGAGTAGCTGTAGCCATTGTATTATTACACAAAGGCATCAATGTCAACATTTATTTCTCTACAATGGCAATAACTGTTTTGTTTTGTGAGTAAATCAATTATATATTTTTGAGTCATTAAATTAATTACCCTGAAAGCAGTCAGAAATTCTACACTGATGACAACAAATTTATGATACTGCACAGCTGCCCCCAAAATTTCTGCCATTTTTCATTATTTTTCGGTTAACTAATAATGTGAGTTTTGTTTAAACATAGAAACAGTTCACACCCATGTTGAACTCTTTGTCTCATGGCTGCAGATGGAATGCCAATGAGCTGTTCCCAGCATCTCAAGCATTGACACCACTTCTGCCAATAGTTCATATTCAACTAAGCACAGATCTGGAAATCCCTGACGGAATGTTTGTACCCCTTACTGAAAATAGAACACTCACTTATGTGTATTACGCTCCACCACGAGATCCCACAACACCAGTTGAACGCAAAACTTTGGGAAAAACGCGGCGCTGAAAGTACATCATCCTTTTTCCTATGTCATTCAATCATTAACACTATTCACTACACTATTATTATTTGGAGGGCATCTAGGTTCAGTAAGCTCACAGCGAAGAGTTTTAGTCCCACATTTCCTCCCCACCGTATTAGGGTCAAACCGAAAAGTGAGACAAACTTGTGATTGGTTTGGAGTGTTTGTACCCCCTGCTAAAAATAGACCCCGGTATTTCCTTTCGCTTGGTCGGAACAAATCTATTAAGATGTAATTTTTCTTGCGACTACATTTGTATTTATGGCAATTACCAAAAATACAGATACTGACTATTGGTCGTAGAAACACAGATTTGAGCAAGAAAATGTGATTTGCAGCCTTTTCGTAATCTATTATTTTAAAGGCTCTTAACACCAGAACTGATGAATAGCTGATTATAAAAACAACATGATTAACAACAAAATTCAAAAGTGTTTTGATTCCAAACAAGATCGGATGGTAGAAATTGAATACTTTTGTGCAGAATACAGATTTTGAGAATGTGTGGGATGAGATTGGTGGTTTTGATAAATAGTATATTATATAAATTTAAATAAATATAAATAATAAATAAACATATATCCAACTTTCCAGTACATTTATGATAAAACATGATTTGTACAAACACAATAGCACAATTAGCATGAAACACTGTTAAAAAAATATTTAAAAAGTCACATTTATTTATTTATCCTTTGCCAAGAAATATTGATAACTGGTTGATAAATTTCTATTTTATTGATGTCTTTGTGCACTTTGTGCAGGGCATTTGTTGTATATTGTGCTCCCCAATACCCCATCACCGCAGAGTGGGACTGTCCTCCCCTCCTGGCAATAAATAGCTTTAAAAAAAAAATAATCATCCTGTTAGCACAGAGACAATATTCACAATGATTTTTTGCATAAATAAATAGTATTTGTGAGGTCAGCAGAGCAATACGCTGGTACTGATAGTTGATGGACCTGCTGTCCAAAAGAAAAATAATAACAGTTAACACCATATTATAAATGGAATATTACTGTTACACACGTATAAGGTGTCAAAAGCAAACATAATAATGTATATTGCTATAGCAAAAACCTTCACATAAGACCTCACTATTTTTCCACTCGATAATCGGAAAATCGTGTGAATTAAAAAAGTGGTCATTCTCACTTGTGAAAAGTGATTTGGGAAGGACAGCCAGCAAGCAGCAGGGCTCCTTGTTTATGTTGAAATGATTTCGAAAAATCAGATATAATTTGCACTCATCAAATTCTAGTGCCAGTTGATAGCAAATACTTTTTTTTTTTTAGTCAACAATAGCCAAGAAATAAAAACTAATTAAAAATCCCATATGGGGAACAATCCCTTCTCAACCTCATCGAAAAACCCACTAAGCAAAAGCCGGGCACTGACAAAGTGATTCTTTGATGATGATTGTCTTGCACTAGATTCTAGATCTATAAAGACGTGGCTTAACTGCTACCGTACCTGATTTTGATCAAAGACCAATATTTATTTTAACTATTTTTAAATTAAATCTCATCAACTAGATAGCTTTCATATTCTTCTCTTTCACATCACTGTGACAAATATTCTCTACACCATACTGCCAAACTTTTCCTTTTTCTCTGTTTTCTTAAAAAGCAATGATTTCTCATTAAAGCTGTCCCTTTCTCCAGCACAGATTGACAGTTCAAAATGACAGATATATACTTGTACCTGTACGTACAATTGCTGTGAGATGGGAAAATAAGGGCCTATGATATAAGCATTGCAATATCAAAATGAAAATGAAAAGAGAGGTGTGAAATTAAACATAATAAAATGGATTTCTACGTAAAACACTAGTAGCCTAAAGACAAGTATCACTTCTGTGCACTTGTCACTTTTCATGGTTCAGGGCTGCATTTTAACATTCGCTAATTGCCTTGAAACAATACTTCTCCTAAATACAGAACCAGCACTTACTGACTCAGGTATAATATGTTTGGCTGGTTAATCCCTTAACTCCTTGGAACACAGATGGCAAATAAAATTCATGAAGCGCCAAACACCTTTACATTGAATTATTAGATGGCTGTTGCTGTTTGGACATGGGTCTTCTTAGTGTTTCTTTGCCATCTGGACTCGGGTCTGTTTAGCCTAAGTGTTACAGGTTTACTAAGTATCCTAGTGGGACCAGTTTTCATTGCATTGAGCACAATGCTAGAAAACAGACCAAATATCAACAAAAATATAGGAATTAAAGCAGAATTTTCAGTTACATTGGGAGAATGCATCACTGATAGATCTACATCAATGTTTTGTGGTCCGACTCCACCGAGATGTTGACCTATATTTAGCCTCCGCATGAATGGGTTAGATCTGGAGCCACCATTGAGTATAGTTATGTTTTAGGCTTTGTCTATTGTTGAAAATTTATTTGAATTACACAGAGAGGACTCTTGCAGAATTTAAAAAGGCTTAAAACTCAAAACTTCATTCGAAAACTGACTCTTTGCGCAACATCTTCTAGGCTAGCCTATAAAATGAAACACGGGAACTCATACATGCACCATCACAAAAAATTGAAGTAAACACGAAAACACACTAGGCGGTGGAAACTGATCTCTTGAGAATCCTAACCTTAAACACTAATCCTAACAAAACAAGCATTTCAAATTGGAATATGATGATGAAAATGTGGCACCCATATCCATTACAGATTGTTCACTGTGACTGGGTGCTTATTACGGGGGCATTTTAAAAAAAAAAGCTCAGTGTCAGTAGAGAAAACAAAAATCTATTTGGACCCAGGTCCGAATAGAGATTGAGATCTAGCCTTATATTTTACCACCCAATCAAAACACCACCTACAGTTACTTCAAAAGTTGTATAGATCTAGATGATGATCTATCAATTAGATCTAGACTATTCTACATCTATAGGCTCAAGAGTTCAGGCAGAAGAATTACAGAAGGCCCAGTATTCGGCACTACCTTCTTTTTGCAGCCCCGGTCTGTTTCTACTGCAGCGACCCAGGATTCAATGGGTCAAGAATTGGCTAAAAGTAAGGTACATATAGATCTAGATCCAGATCTAGACTAGAGTCTAGATATAGATCTAGATCTAAGCACTACTGTCTCACTGCAGTCCCCATAAAAATGGCGCATATCAATACTGTGATTATTGCCTCGGCGCTATACACAGCCAAGGGTCCCAGCAGGTTAGGGTCAGGGGTTGGTCTAGTTCATTTTACAGAAATCAATATGTAGCCTATATCGCCCAGGCAATAATCGCAGTATCGATATAACCCATTTGTACCAGGACCTCAGTGAGAAGGAATGCCTAGATCTAGATCTAAATTCTAGATTAGACCTAAACAAAAGTTTAGTAGACTAGATCTAGATTAGATCTAGAGTCTTGTCTAGTATTAGTAGGTCTAGAATCTAGATCTAGTCTAGTAAACCAAAAATGAACACGAATAGAACAAATTTGACCCACCTCCTCGAAAACTTGCTCTGGTGATTCCTCCATATCTCTAACCGTATAAAGTTCTTTTTGTTAATTTTTCTTTGTGTTAGTGAAAAACATTCATGTGTGGATCTGTGTTCATCGTATCTCAACTATATCAAAGAATGTAATTGACTGGCTATCGTTTTTTTCGTTCCTTGTTCCGCCATTGTTGAAAAGGTCAACTTCCGTTTTCAGCTGAGCCAAAAGTATGATTCAATCAGCTGTAAACGATGTAAATGCAAAATGTCGCGGTGATATAATCATTATTAGATATAACAGTTAATAAAATTATCATAATTCAGATAAAAAAACAAATGGTGTTGAACGTTGCTGATATCCCCCATTTATAGGCCTCTGTTATTTAATACATCCATTTGTTTAAATAAGAATAGGAAGATGTATGTCATATTGGCAAGCCAACCTTCTTCCCTTGATTTTGTGTTACAGATTCAATGGTGAGCGGAGATGGACGGTTTCTACTTTGTCTCTGCGGCCCTTTCAAACTCGGAGGCTGATGCCAGCTGGCTCATCTGAACTTTCTTTCTTCAAGATGGTTGTAGTTTGTGTTCAAAGTGTGCCCTTTGTAAAAGAGGATGGCCACTATCTTTGATAACACCCATAGTTTTAGGGCAATTCCACAAAACTGTCCAATCCAGAGGGTGAAAATGAGATTTCTGTGCATGTCATTCAAATTGTTTTAATTCTTTTCATTGGTGATGAATGCATTCACTACAAACCATACTTTGGTGCTGAATGCATAGTATCACATAACTGGCGATCATTTTAAAGGTTGTGTGGCAAATGAGATGACTCTATTATTATTAATTGGAAAATTGACACCCACACAACTGGTTCAAAAATCTCAATGAAGTGAGTTAATCTACTTTTTTCATCAAATGATCTGCTTTACGTTATAATGCACTTTTGAATTCCACAAAGTGATGAATATAGTTTGCGAGCCCCTTTATGGCAACTTTGTTGCATCAGTCAAAAAACAAACAAACAAACAAAACAAGCAACAACATCAAAAAACGATAAAAGTTTCCTAGCTTCTTTCACAAATATCCATGGAGGATGACATATACCTTGAGTTCTCTGCAACTGAGTAGGGCCTAATTCATGAGGGCAGAATACCAAACATTTGATTTGAACTTCTCTTTCATAGATTTTGCACGGTAACAGTCGCAACATATTTATTTGGTATCATTCTTAGTAATCTAACTTAACAACCTCTACAGTAAACCATTTTATTGACTCTGTGGCAAGTTTTACCTCATATATTGCTTAGAATGCTCAATTATTAATATTTTGTCTTTTTATGAATGTATGCTGCTTATTGTGCTGTTACAAGCATGTTACATATATTCAGATGACAATTGACATGCTGACAGTTCAATTTCTGAAAGTTCTAATGTCAACAGCATTAATTATTTGCATTAGTAGCATTAGTTTTTGAAGCTGGAGTTGTGTCACTCTATGAGATTAGTTTAAATTAATAAGCTTTACCTAGTGGTTCTACTGATATGTTTTCATTTGCCCTATCTGTCTGTCTGAGTGTCTCTGTGCCATCTCCTTCGAGGTTGACGTGAAATGACTCGTCATCTCTCTCTGTCCTCCACTCTTCTAGTGTATTCCTCCAAAGATAGATTCGTCCAGTCTTTGATGTCATCCGTCCACATTCTTCGCTCTCTTCCTCTCGCTCGTTTTCCTTCGATCTTCCCTTCCACTCCCCAGTATATCCTTACTGATGGTGTTGTGTCGTTTGATGTGACCAAAATATTGTAATTTCCTTTTTTGAATTGTTGTCAGTAGTGTAGGTTTGACT
The DNA here is from genome assembly GCA_039654565.1 of Peronia peronii. NCBI lineage: Eukaryota > Metazoa > Mollusca > Gastropoda > Systellommatophora > Onchidiidae > Peronia > Peronia peronii. The sequence continues at coordinate 1,600 of JBCEWB010161583.1, read as the reverse complement.
TTTTTTAGCACAGTACAAACATCCTTGTTTGCTCTTTGCACAATGAGAAAAGTAAAGACAGAATAAAGAATTTCAGGTCAAAGGCAAAACCCCTATGACTATGACATGTAGTCAGCCACAGTGTCCTATACCAGTATACCATATGTTTCAGCATTTGGAAGCAGGCATTTTGAAAAACAGTGAAGAGAGAAGTTCTCCCAAAAAGCCAGCGAGAAAAGGATGCACAGTTAAGAAATTGTTGAACGCATCTGCATCGTAATTCAACGGAAAAGGGAACATAAGAAACGGAAGCTCCGGAAATTGACAGAAGTGTACAACAATGCTATGAAAATGACATGGTTTCTAATCAGCTTCCAGGAGGAATTGATTTTTTATCATTGAGAAGACAGAGGACGAGAAACGATTGCAAAAAAAAAAGAAATAATAATAATCTCTTATCAACTGTAATGGAAAAGAGTCATTTTCACGACAATAATTCTCTGATCTCCAACGCAGTGTGTGAGCTGTTGCTATGAGGTGCTATTTGGGAGACTGTAAATCTGCAAACATGTAGCACAGCTTTACTCTTTAGTCTGTAATTTTTGTTGATTACATAAGGGCACATGATAATAATAATATGATTTAGCATCATTTTCTCCGCAAAATTATTACCAGATTTGAAGTGTTGCGTCAGTTACCAACATGTGCTGCATGTCAGTTACCACTAATAGTTTCATCTGAAATACTACTAGTACTAACACATAGTTTTGAAGTGTTATGAATATATTTGTTTTCTGTGACATATTTCAAGATTGTTGAACAAGAATCAGAATAGAAAAGCCTCCATAAAATTCACAGAGATTAAAGTGTGCAATTTGTGTATTCTCATTTTTCATTTTGGCCATGTTGCGTCAATTACCAATCTTATCAGCAAGCTGCTAAGCAACTAACTGATGGAAGAGAACATCTGTTGTACTGTGTTTGAAGGTGCTGATGTTCAAAGTCATGACGTACAATTTTGAGCTTGTCCCTTCTAAAGTAATATACCGGTAGCTATACAACTTAGTTTTAATTCCTCACAGAAGATGGTCGAATAGACAGGGAAATCCAAAATAGGATACAGAAGGCTAACAATGTTAGCTATCAGCTTGCTCCACTCCTAAAACATCCCGCTATCCCAATGGAAACAAAGAGCAAAATCATAAGTTCCATATTTTTTCCAACACTCACATATCAATGTCAAACCTGGACCTTGACCAAAACTCTGGAGCGCAAAATCACAACCTGCGAAATGAGATGCTTAAGGAAAGCTGTTAACAAGACCAGGAGAGACAGGATTCACAACACCAAAATCAGAGAAATGGTAGGAACAAAGAACACCCACCAATATATTCAACATCAAAGGATCAAATGGTTTGGGTATCTCTCATGTCTCCCAACACACCATCGCCATTTTTACCGGCTATGATGAAAAACAATGGACAAAAATATCTGTGAGATTTCTAAAGTATCGAAATTGTGGCTAAATGTTCAGAGTACGTATAGATCTAGATCTATACTCTACTTCTCAACATCAAAATGATAGATCTAGATCTATACTTTAATTCTTGGGTTCTAAGTG
>JBCEWB010161572.1:0-10438 GCA_039654565.1 Peronia peronii | reverse complement strand
AGATAAAAGGGGAAAGAGGGGGAGCAGAGTTCCGACCACCTGGAGGGATCAAAGAGAGCCAGATAACGGCAGATAGGGGAGAGAAGCTCTCTTTTTAAAAAAATGCGCTGGATAAGCAAATAAACAAACCGGCCTGTGACGGGATCTGATGGATTGGGAGATTCCAGTTTTCGTTTTTTTTCGTTCTTTCTTTTTTTTTTTTTTTTTACAACGGGGTTGGTCGGCGTTAGACCCGCCACTTGCTTCCGACAGAGCCCTCGGCGGTTTGTCCGCTGACCTTAACTGGCCAGTGGCTATCGCCCCCGCTGGACAGACGCCTCTGTGCACCCACAAACAAAGAGTTAATTGGATCTTCATCTTGAGGGCTCGCAAAGCCGCCTTTCCTTCATCAGATCAACGCTAACAGGCCTGGGGTCTTGCTGTTTTTAGTGTAGATTTTGTTTTGTAGTAACAGTGTTTTTTTTTTTTTTTTAGTGCTCTTCAGAGTCTATATTTACCTATGGCTGATCTGTTTTGGTGAGCGCTCGCCCAGATCATGGCTTGGCCGTGCACAGAGATTCTCAGCGCTAGTATAAAGAGACATACGATATATATCCGAATTTTCATAGACATTTGACCTTTTACTGCCACGCCCACCACCGTCAGATATGTTAAGACTGATTTTTTTTGTTTTGTTCATCTTGGGTTAGATGACTGCAGTTTGTCTTCATCAGAAATTGCAAATGAATTCTCAGCAGGAACAAGCTGTTTGTATGGTCAACAGCTGGCACTTATAGTCACTGATCTTAACATTGAGGAGATAGAAAACCCAAAGCTGAGGTGTCGTGATTATGAACGCGCGGGCTTAAGTACAGTCATTTATCTATCTAGAGTCTTACAGCCGCCTTGGAGCTGGATATCTCCGATCTTTACACACATACTTCACTCACACAAGTCGTCGCCACCGTCAGCTTTCGGCGCAAAAACCAGATCGGGCCAATCTGTTTCATCATGGGATAATATGCAAGAATAGCCTCTTTTCTATGTTCTCTATTAATATCAAAATAGTTTGACTGCTAGTAGTGCCAACCTGTTTGATACAGTGATGGCTACGAGTTAATGGCGAAAAAAAAAAAAAACAGAGAGCGTTATTCGCGTATGGTCGAAGCTGTGGTTTTGCACCCATAGCAAAGAAAAGAATTGAGCGCTATAGGTGTAAGGACAATTTTATAGGAACTGGCCATTATAAAAATGAACTATTTTTCCTAACATGTTCAGTACCACACAAACATAATTATAACCACATGATGATTTTCATTTCCGCCATGCGACAACTAAATTTGTAAAAGTTTTTTCACTCTTGCTAAAAACTACTCAGATGTTCCAGAAGCCGACGGCGAACGACAGTGATCATTAGACAGTTGTTAGTTTTTTTCTTTACCCATAATTATGTTTCAAAGGTAAATGTAAGCCATTTTCTTACACAGAATATACCCATACAGTTAGACGAAAATGAGAAAAGCTGAACTCGTAGAACAACTATTCAACCAAGAATGGAGATGATATTATGAGATACTACTCAACTAGATATCACTTCCAGAAGTCAGGACTTTGCATTGATAGAAGTTCACTTAATATATCGTTCCGATAGGTTGTACTTACTTAGAGAAATTATAACTACTCAAGTTCTGGGAAAACATTTCAGACCTTCAGATCCGGGCTGTCCAAATTTTGAACAGAATAAAGACAAAATTTCACCGGCACTTTGAGCATCTGGTGCTCAGCATCAGACCCAGGCCCATAGCTACAACACAAAACTGTCAATGTTCATGGGATGAGCATAGCGAGTTCTGAGGGTAGAGAGATAATAACTGGCATCCATAGATCTCGAAAGACTAAGAGTGTCGTTCTGTAACGTTATTGTATCAAGCTTTTGTCCTTTGCCCTATTCCGAAAGACAAAATGACAAATAAAACTGGGAAAAGCCGTACTATACAGCCTGTCTCCAATCCAGACGTTCCAAGACCAAGGTTGCCCATCAACTGAGGTCATTTTAAAGGTTTTCAGACTCTTCTTACAGACATCTTTGTTGTGTGGCTGTTCTCTGTCTCCGGGGCGCCTTTCCTGGCTCTAGTTCTGCATGAGTGGTCAGATAAGAGTAGCTTGAGCAAAGCGCCCGTTTACTTCTAAACCATTTAAGATATTCCCTTTATGTTGTAATCCTAAAAGTGCCAAACAGATACCGCCGATATCAAAGTAATGGTGAACAAACGATGGGTTTTGATATTCTAGACACAACGGAATGGAAGATGAGCTATCTTATGACTGCGATCAACAATTGTTCAAATTACCGTAAAACATGAAAGTATTAAAGACCCTCGGATAGGGAAGGTCAGTCTCTTGGCCCGTTTAAGGTTAAACCGAGAATATCGAGATAACCAGAGCAAAATAGCTCGCTTTCACATGGTAAATACTGGAGCTGTAGTCATCCAGACGTTATGACCAATGTTCTTATCGTCACCTACTCATACCATTCGCATTAAAGCTGAACTTCCTTCAGTCAAAGGTCACGCAGCATTCATGTTATCCAAGAGCGAAATTCCCATATGGTGTAATGTTTTCACACGGATTTTTTCCTCTGCTTTATGTCTCAAGCCAAGCTGTAGCCAGATTGCACGCTTTGCCACCAAATTGTCTTTTTCCCTTTGTTTTTCTCGATCTCCTCGCTCCAATCTATCCCACCCCCAGCCCCACGGCTCTGACGTTAGGTAAACATCGACATACATACAGACATGCGAACAAACACCCTCACCTTGCTACGGAAACATGAATAAAATAAAAAAATTAAAAAAAAAGAAATGCCTCAAACCGATGCCAAATTTTGGATGGCACAAGGCGGAACAACGCTTTTGTACGGCTAGTTTTTTAAAATAGACCGCATAAATAGGGTCAAGCGGATCTTTGTCTGTCAGCGCTTTCGTCAAATACTTTGTATGTATCTCAATATGTGGAATACACAATGATGAGTAAATATTTCTGACAGAAAAATGGAAAGGCATAGAAAAGATTGCTTGAAGCGATCACTGAGTCACAAAGTGGGTTGTTTACAGCCACTGGGAGAAAGATAATTTAAAGTTTCATTCCCTGAAACAAGAATGAGAGACATTTTTTTTTTCGTGGCTTGACCTAGATTGTACATGTACATGTATTTCGGTGAATGAAATTCTTATCTCATCGTCTGACAATTCCACAGTTCGTAATAAGCTGTTATGTGTTATATGTAATATTTGGTGTGAGCAGTGGCAATACACGTTCGGTGACATTAATTTCATTCTGCAGTCCAAACTTCCTTGCACTTCGCTCCAAAATAACTTCAGTCTTACCCTATAAACGTCCATACCAGATTGTTCATTTTGTTCTCCACCCGTTTGTTGTTTCATTCAACGTTTGGCGATTCCACGATGATATAATATAAGTTCTTATGTATGTAATATTTTGATAAGAGCAACAATACACTTTTAATGACATTTAATTTTTCAATCCAAACTTCGAAAGTGCCTGTCTTGTGCATCGTTGAGCACAATACCAGATTAAAGTAAGTTCTAAAGTAATGTAAATAATGATAAATGTAATAACAATAACTGAAAAATAATAATGTAATATGTTCAGAAAAGCAAAAGTACAAAAAGCTCAATGACATTTCATTTTGTAGTCAAAATTACCTTGTGCTGGGTTGAATGTAATACCCAGTCTTACCTTCTCAGTATCTATGCCAGATTGTTCTTGTTTTTTGTTGTTTTTTTTCACCTGTCTGGCGACCACCCCTGGCTTTCATTGGTTGAGACAAGATAATTTTGCTTCAAATAGTACGTTCTATCTGTTGTTAGACATAATAATATTCAGTTCTGTACTGTGCCTGTGTCCGATTTCGTAAACAGAAAGCAGACCCTGAGCTCGACGCCGCCCACTGTGCACGCTGCCTGCCTGCCTTGCCGAGACTCGCCCAGGACGTGCTCAACCGCTCACAGCCAAACTGTCCTTGGCTACGACCCAGAGCTGGGGCAGAACACAGACCAACACACTTATAGACGCTCATTAACTCATGCAATGCCATGCTGCGATATATCCTTGTTCTATTGTCTTCCTTCTGTTAAACATAGTGTCTTTGTCTACTTTCTCGTTAAATTATTTGGGATAAAATAAAATAGGTCTTACAACAATTTTTAACATAGTTTATTATGTAATATGTTGCATTTTGACATTAAGCAAATGCAACGTCGCATTAGGCAGTTGTATCATGTTTGCATCAATCCTTTAATTGTCCTCGTGGAATCTCAGTAAATACCTGTGTAAGATTATATGCCACACTGAGATATAACTTTCAATATGGGCGATGTACAGGTTTTGAAATGTGTGAGGCAAGAGACAAAGCATGAGGGCAGAAATAGATAAGAGACGTTCAAAGGAAGGAGATGAACGAACACAGAAAACAGACAGTCATTTAGATTCCTAATCTACACATCGACGCTTTAACACTGTCCACTTCTTAATATCATGTAAGTTTTAATCGACGAGAATTCGCATTGTAAACTTTTAATTCTACATAAGTAAGATCTGCAATATACAGATATGAGATGAAAATGTGTGTCTCTGTATCATGCCATTCTCGTAGTCCAAGAGTTAAGTCGACTACAGTTTTCCAGTTCTTTTGTTTTTGGCTTGCTTTGTCTCGGTGAGTCGCTGCAGGAGAGGAGCCTTGAATTGCTAGCAGACATGCAAAGGAGGGCGCAGAGATCAATACCCTGTGTCTTCCTTGCCTCTATACGCGCAGACCACAGTACGGTGAGATCTGACTAGCCAGGCAGTAACTGTTGATAGGCGGTGTAACAAATGTCAGTCCTGAACAATGAAAATGTTACTTTGCAAAAGAAGAAATAATAACAACAACAATAAGAAAAAAAACAAAAACAAAATCAACACAAATACATTCTCATCTCGAATCCAACATTCAATCTTATTCTTTGTTGTTGCTTTTCAACCTGAGGATTCGGTTCATAAGAATGTTGGGGAAAAAAAAAACAAAACAAAACAAACACAAATGCCTACATATACGTACACAAATACAAAACAAAAGCAAAACATAAAGAAGATTAGAAAGATATAAAAAACGTGAACGCACATTTAGAACTTGAAACAGACGTCTGATAAATCACAAAGGAAATGTGTAACACTTTTGTTTACATATATTTCTTTCGATGCCACCCACCAGCTAACAAAACGAGAGTATAATCTTTATCCCGCTAAATGTATAAAATAACTGGCAAAACTTGTAAAATAGCTTGATAAAACTTGTAATATAACTTGGCAGAACTTGTAAAATAACTGGTAAAACTTGTAAAATAACTTGGCAGAACCTATAAAATAATTGGCAAACTTATAAAATAACTGGTAAAACTTGTAAAATAACTGGTAAAACTTGTAAAATAACTTGGCTGAACTTGTAGGAAACTTTGAGTCCACAGACTGATGTCTCGGAAACTTAGAAAAACGTTCCATTCAGTGCCTAATATGCTAGCTTTTTGCCACCTGGTGTATTGTTTTGCTTCTTGAAGTTCTTGAAGACCACATCATGCCCATGTACATTATCAAAACCACTATGGTTGAGCTCCCATTTAGCCAATGAGACAAATTCACTCTAAAAGTTGAAAAACGGACTTATCGAGTTTTGAAAACCACTCTTCAGCTAATTACTATTAGTTAAAACTGTGTCCAGATAACTGGGTTATGATGAAAAAAAAAAAAACCCTTAAAAAACATAAACCTCAAGCAGCCACGGAGGGACAACGAGCTTGTTTTCACATATGATGAAATCTCAGGTTAGGGTTTCTTGAGCTTTTCAATCCCCTGTGACGGGGATTATCTCAGCGTTTATTGGTAATCATGTCAGGCCGCGGCAAAGTTGGTAGCTCTCGATGTGTATTCCTGAGATGTCTTGGGTGATGCTAAGCTATTAAAGAGACTGTAAAACCTTTATACTAATGAGATATTGTCATTTCATAATGTAGGGATTTCGGTTAAATCGAGGATATTTTCTCTTTAAGTTTATACCGAGAGTTCGAGACAAGTGAGGGCAAATAAGTCGATTTCCACTCGTTTATTTAGATGGATTTGATCTAAAATTTGTTCTAGTTTCCTGAGAAGAGATGCGAGTGACTCTGCTTAAGATATGATGTGGTGCCTTAAGAATGGATAGGCGAGGGATAAAGGGTCGCTGTTATCTGCATTGCTCTCTCTCTCTCTCTCTCTCACTCTCTCTTTCTCTCTTTCTTGGTTCCCTGGAGGTGTCTTACATAAAATCAAAGGGCTTGTCTACACAACTGGTCAGCCAACAGAAACAAATAAAAGGGTGGCTGCCACGGCTAATCGAGCTTATTATTATAGCGCGTCTTTCCGTTTCTACCTGTAATTAATCTGCAAGTCCAAGCCAGCCCTCCAGGTCATTAGCGAGGTGGTCAACACTCGGCCAGGGTCACTCACACAGCGGAGCGGTCAGGCGGGGTGTGAATGCTCACTGCGGGCCGCCAGATCAAAGCACTGGCTGGCAAAGAGAGATTAGAGCCGCGGCTGTTTGATGCAACAGATTATCTGCCCCTGTCGCTCCCCGCGGGCCACGGGCAAAGATAGTGCTAGCCAGGGGCAGAGGAGACTACTCACTACTTTAGAGTCAAAAGGCGCTATCCAACAAAATAAACTTTTAAGAAGTTTGATCCCAAAATTATGAGCTTTCAATTTGTGTTTAAAAAATACAGATAGCTTTCTAGTTTTCACATACTTGTGACTTAAGATTACAGAGGGTGGTTATTATGTGCTGAAATAGATGGAAACGCGCATTTTTTCACGGCCTCCGTATTACTTTGGCATTTTTTTCCAGAAAGAACCCTTTGACTTAGTGGCGTACTGGCAGTGGCTTGACCTATGATCAGAGATAGCCAGGGCGGTTGTGTCTCACTGTTTATCATTCCCACGGTACCATTTTCTTCTCATCTATATCATTAACGTCCACATTAATGTTGCAGTTGTAGAGATACAGTTTGCATCGTCTTTGCATTGTCATAATTCCAGATTTGCTAGGTTTTGTCTTTATCATCTTAGCTTTATCTTTGTTTACAATAAAAATGTGCCTTATTACAGTGTTCTTTTTAAAGATTACTAGATTTGAATTCATCGTAAGTGCACTGTAGCTGTTTAAAATAGGTATGACTTTGCCTCCATTTTTTTTCTCCAATATCCTTGTTTAAATTTGGTTTGATTTTGCGTTCATCGTGATTGCATTTCTCACAACCCTTATTGTTTAAATCTATCAGATTTTGCCTTTATATATATATACAGATGGCATGATAATTGTATGTATTGAACTACATGAACTGAACCAGTCCTGGGCTAAAAGTCCTGAAACAAGCTGGAGAGATTCCTGCATTTTTGGTTCTGACGTATCACACTGAATTCTGATTCAACCTTTCTGTGTCTCAGGTAAAAACACGGTGTTTTTATATGTGCCAACTGAAGCTTTTTGTAAAAATAGCCCGTTTGTGGAGCGCTGGCTTCATGCAACACTTTGTTTAATAGTTTTCTGGAGAGACAACACTTGATCAAAAAACGACTGCAGCATTGGCAGGCTGTAACAATATTGCCCCGTACCCACCGCGATTTGTCGTGAAAACATCACATCTGAGAAGGTATGCGTTTACATAACATTTCCTTTAATTGTCTTCCTGGAATCTCACTAAATACCTGTGTAAGATTGTGTGCCACATTAAGGTGTAACTTTCAAACATGGGGGACGTACAGGTTTTGAAATGTGTGACGCAAGAGACAAAGCATGAAGGCAGAAATAGATAAGAGACATTCAAAGGATGGGGATAAAGACCACGGAAAACAGAGTCATTTAGATTCCTGATCTACACATCGAGGAAGAGTAAGATGTGGTAGAAATAATTCGACAATGCAGTTGAACAGCTGTCTTTGTTAGCTCTACACGTAGTACAGAGAGTTTGGGGTATTTGCTTTACGGCGCACCAGCACCATTGCTGTTACTGTGCGCTACATTCCTATTACAGAGGTGACTATGGTGTCTAGGATAAAATGAAGCGACTTGTAATGTATAATTGGGATGCCCCTTCGCTGCTATTAAATTTACTATTAATAATAGAACCTGCAAAACAAATGTTCACTGTATTGTCGACGACAAATATGATGGTAAAACACATGACAAAATATCCAGACAAGCAAATAAATAAATAAATAAAATAAACAACGCTCTATGGCCCATGGTTTCAATCGAGACAAAATGCTATCACAATCCCCTAATAAACACCTCAAGTTGGAAATTAAGCAAGAAAATATTTAAAAAGTTCAAATCAATGCTCCAATAAACCAACTACAAAGGAAAATAATAATAATAACAACAATAATAATAATAATGATAATAATAATAATAATAATAACGATAATACTCGGAGTAAAGCCGTTTGGACGATATCCGGAGTTTTTTGTCTGTATGATCAATAAAATCGGTTTCCATTGCATCTTTTGTGTGCTATTCACTATTTCAGACCAACAAACTGATAATTGTTTCCACTGAACAGCAATAATTTACGTTTCCACCCCAAGGTTAAGAGAGAGAAAAAAAGAAAGATAAATAGAGAAATAAACAAAGCAAACACACAAACAAACAAAAACTAGCCTATGCATCAATGTACAGACTTAACTTTAGAAATGACGAACTAGAAAATAAAACAAAAACAATAATGGTAATTAAAAAAATTATCTCTCTGAGGTCATGAAAAAAGGCCACGCGGAAACATTATAATTTTACCAATATATGAAACAATGTGAACTTAACCACAATGACCTAATTTAGACCTAATTTGATGTCAGAAAACAAACAAACAAACGAACAAACAAAAGAAAAAAAAATCAGAAAAGCTTTTTTTTTTTTTTGAGCCATAAACACGTTTTGGCGGAAACATTCTATTTTCGACGTGTCTCAACCAACCCTAAAAATACAATGATCTTTGTCTATCGCTATGCTCACACATACCAACGCTCACTCCCACACAAACACACAGACACACACATACACACACACACGTGATACGTATTAAGAACGTCCACTTCCTTTGGTCAGAAGTGTCCATACCCGTAGTCATTTGGGTCTTAAGTCCTAAGACTTCCGGTTGAGGAAACAGTCGAGTACATACTTAAAGTGATATTATCTTCGAGACAGCGTCCAGGTATATGCTCAGTCTCAGACATATGGAGATATAGCTCAGGACTCTAAAAGTGACTATAACATGTGGCAAGAATCTTTGATTATCAGATGTCTGAGTCGACTACAACAGGAGCCAAAGAACTGCGCACCCAAACCACTCGACATGTTCGGTTATATTCTGTTCAAAGCTTTCAGTACTACAGATTCACAAATATACATTGTCATATTTACCGATTCTTTTGTGTAAAGTTGTCCTGAGTATCATTTTCCGAGCGGGTTTGTTATAGAACTGTTCTCTGCATCCAGAGCAGGGACTTTTACAAATCACGGGTATAATTACAACTAAGTGTTTTACGAAAGAAATCATTTCAGATTCACGAGGCGTGCAATAACATTGTTATAAGGTAAATACTGTCCCTCTCAACTCTAAAGAAAACCAGGACAAAAAGATTCAGATATGGGTTTTACATTTGTTTCTTTCAAATGCCGATCTTCACCGATCTGATCTGTCTCATGTGTGAGGTCTTGTGTATGGCCCTGGTTCCCAACACTACTCACCTGTTGTTGGGGCGAAATCTTTCGGGATGAGGGGCGTAGACAGCCAGCCTCCCTCCTCGCAGTTCCCCGTCTGGGTGAGTCAGACCAATGTAGGTGTGCCTATCTGCGCGCCTCGTGCTGTGGTGCAGGTATGCAACGCTTTCAAAGAGCAACAGACGCGGATGTACACAAAAGCACATACACACACACACAGACACACACACACACACACACATAGATGTACGTACATAAATACACATTTTTTCTTTCTTTCTTCTTTATCTTCTTGCCTTTTCCGCCAAAGAACAGGGACGGCGAAAGAGTAAACTGTGACTCCCCCACTTTCTTCTGCACCTCCCCCTATCTGTCCGCCTATCTTTCTGTCTATCCTTTTTTTTCTTATCTCCTCCACCTCATCTTCCTTTCTTTGAACGTATGTCACCCTCAAGAAAATCGCTGAAGGAACAACCTGTTAGAGGTGCATATCGAAGCGGAAGTGACTTGATAAATAAAAGGGTAGAATCTAGATGGGTACGCAAAGCAAACCGGTAAATCAAAAGGAAGACAGATAGACAGATAGATAGATAGATAGATAGATAGATAGATAGATAGATAGATAGAGAGATAGAGATAGAGATAGATAGATAGATA
>JBCEWB010161561.1:0-10438 GCA_039654565.1 Peronia peronii | reverse complement strand
TATCTATCTATCTATCTATCTATCTATCTATCTATCTATCTATCTATCTATCTATCTATCTATCTATATCTATCTATAGCTATATATATATTCGACGAATATATTGCTCCACTTTATATATCAGAAACACAGTGACACTAAAGAACTTTTCGGTAACGAAATGAAAATATTTTTATCTTGGTCGAAAATGATTTGGCAGGGTCATCCCTCCCAACAGTTTGGCACAACTATTTATTTCAGATTAAAACAGCTGCCTCACTGAAATCATAGACCATTATTATTTGATGTAATTTGGACATTTTGAAGATTTGAGAGGAGAAAGATTTTAAAGTAATTTTGTCTCTTTTTAATGTATGTTGGCGGTGATGGTGGTGGTGGTGGTGGGGAAGGGGGGGGGGGGAGGACGTCTCCTGAGCGTGGGAAATAACACACTGAAGTTGTGATCCTGATAGAATAAAAAAAAATGTAAGGATTACTCCACTGCAGTGATTCATATCATGTCTTACACTTGCTAAAGGTATAATATGAGATGAATTAATCAATCATTTCATCCAGCCATATTATAATTAAATCTGTAGAAAAATGGTCATGGATATCTAGCCGCCCACGTATTGAGGTGAAGGTTAACTCATGGGCGGTAGCTGTGCATATAGTTTTCACATATTTTAGACCAAAACAACTGCCTGGTGAATGCATGGACTATTCGTACTGAACATTTTAAGGTCTGGACAAGGAGCTTATACTATTATACTGGAGAGTAGACTGATAACATCACGCGTGCCGAATGTGGAGCCATGGCCATGAGGGCAAGAAACCTATTTAACTTTAGGGGGGGGGAGGCGGATCCTGAGAGTCATTTTGGAAACTGCTGGGGGGAGATGATTTTAACCATTACCATCGAATTCGGCGGCATGGTCAAATTAGAGGAAAGCAATCGAAAAAATTCGAAATCACAGATGGTCGCCATGGCAACGGCCGCCATCATGGATTTTGCTACCCGATATTGCGTAACTTTACCTTCGATAGGCTCTATACCTTTCGAACCGATGTGCTTGTAATTTTGTGTACATATTTTAACATTCCATATCTAAATTTTGTCAGGACAGATTTTTGATAAAGTGCTCATTTTTTTTTCTACAATTTTTTTAAACTTTGGTATGTGATAAGGACACCCCAAAATCTCAAATTTCTCAAAAACGTAAAATGATATAAAAAAATCCCTCATGAGAAAATTTAGACATTGTTTTGTTCTGCATTCATGCCAAATTTCATGGCAATTGCTCCATAAATAAAAAAGTAGATTGCATATTTGTGCTAAAAAACGCATTTTGAGAAAACGGCATTTCAAGTTTTTTCGCTAAAAAAACGCCGTAAAGAGCTTTTGATCGGACTTTCAACCCCAAAACATGTTTGTTTCATCTACTAGACTTCTTTCTATGATTTCTATGCCTTCTTTTACCTTCTCCTGTGCCCCTACTCCCATTTTTCCTTCATTTTCGCTTCCCTATCTCCACTAGCAAAAGGGCTTCCGTGGAGACATTTTAGGGTCCAGAGAGGGCTTTATATGGCCGCCATGTCTTCCTCGGTCAAAACAAAGAGGCGTTTTTACCCTTTCTGTGACAAATAATCCACTATTGCACTCTGAAACAGCGGAAGCATGGCATATTTCACCCTCATTAGGCCGTTGGAAGTCTATTTCAGAGGCCCAGGTGAACGTTGTTCTTGATATTCGGTGTGATCAGCGCCTCAAATGGTCAGTTAGTGTCCACTCCTAGCACTGGGGCTCTACATATTGGTGAAGGAGATCATAATCAAGTGTTCTATATGCAATTTGTCCGTAACCAACGAAATAGTGATGTTCTATCACTGAATAAAGAGCCCCAAATGAGCAAGAGCCTGGATGGCAGAGGAGCAGGTCAACCGTTGCTTGACCACCCTCCCCACACCTTAGAATGGACATGTCAACTTTTTAATACCATTTTTATATTCAACAGAGACCGAACGTTTAAAAGAAAACAGAAAACCAAAATGGAATATTTTGAGCAAAAACCTAATAGATTTGTTCCGACTAAGCGAACGGCTGGAAATCCCGGTCTAATTTTAGTAGGGGGGTACAAAAACTCCAAACTGTTCACTGTCATTGACATAAAAAAAACATATAAAAATTCACGGGACCGGTGACAATTGTTCTCGGATCTCGTGGTGGAGCGGTGACAAACATCAGTTAGTGTTCTGTTTTTAGCACAGGGGTACAAACACTCCGGCTGGGAGTTCCAGGTTTTTGCTTAGTTGAATATGAATTATTTCAGAACCCCTCCTTCCCCCCCCCCCCCAAAGACTTAACGCCGTTGTTGTTATGTTACCATGTGCAAAACTAAACGAAACCATGTATAACAATACTAAATCTAACCCCATGGCCATGGCGCCTGTATTGGTACGCTAGATACATCGTGTTTTGTTAAGGCGGCGTCATGAGTCCGCACTCTAGGATAAATAGTACAAGCTCCTTGGGTCTGAAACAGAGGGATGGGCCTGCATGCACTTTTCAGAGATGCTAACACTGCTTATTCATAGTCAACTGTGTTCTCACGTGCTTAATTCAGAAAGATCCCGAAGATCTCCCATTCATTATTTGGACAAGAATCTTCATTCCTGTTGCCTTAAAATTAATTTTGAAAAAGGTTTATGAGCCAGACACAAAATCTGATCTTTGAACAAAAAAAACAAAAAAAACAAATACTTTATGCACCAGTCAAGATAGTCATGCTTCTGACCAGGCCAGAAAACATTGCTCAATTCTAACTCCAAAAATTAATGATACAGTGTGTCCAAAAGTTTGAAATGTCGGCTGAGTAAAAAATAAAAAAAAAGAATTTAGCACTTAGTGTTAGAATAAAATCGTTATAAGAGCCGTCAGATTCGACAATCTAGCATTTAAAGCTAATGTTTGGGAAAGAGAGAGGAAATTGCTGTCGTTGTCAGTGAGAGAACGGGGGTTCCTTGCGTGCAAGGACATAACTAGATTTTGCACACCCCACCTCCCCTCCCCTTCCCCTTCCATCCTTCCTTCCAACTGTTCTTTCATCCCTCTTTCGGGCTATCTCATCCCATGCAAATTCTGCACGTTTTTGTGACGTTAAGGAAACAGAACTGGGACAAAATATTGAGAACCTCAAGCGTTCTTGATTTTCATTTTTCGAGCGCCACTCCCAACTTCATAAATATTCAAGTACTATAAAACAATGCGCCACATCAATGCAGGTCTGTTTTTTTTTTCATAGGGTGGTACAACTAGATTTTTTGTCGCACCTTCCACCTCCTCATTCATCTCTTTTTTTTTTTTTAGGACCAATTCCCCATACACATCCTGCAGGTCTTTGTGACATGAAGAGAACTGAGCGAGGACATAAACAACAGAAGGCTTTTAGATCTTTTCTTTTCCAGCCCCGTTGTCAGGTTATGTATCCAGCTACTTTAAAAACAGTGTCTAAAACCAACAGTGTCTTGATTTCCTTCTCTCTCTCTCTCTCTCTCTCTTTCCTTTCTCTCTCTTTCTCTCCCCCCTCCTTTTTTTTTTGTCTCCCTCTTTCTCTTCTTCTATCCTTTGGGTCTCTTTCTTTACATGTTTCTCTCCCGTTCCCTCATTTCACTCCATCATTTTACACGTCTGACTGGCTTGCCGCCTGGAAACCGGAACTAATTAAGGTAATGGACTCAGCTGAAATATAAGATATGCTGACAAAGTCTGGAAATGATGAAATATTATTGCTCAATTCTGCTTTTTCATTTTTACGGCGGTGATCAATTTAGTTAAACGCAAACGTTTGCAGTTCACCTCTGTCTGTCAGAACTGCTCTCATCTATTCATGAAAGAAAATCGTGGATAATTAATTTTATTTTCTAAAGATGGCTTTCATCATATTTTTTTTTCAAATCAACAATCTGAATATGTAATGATTTGGCACAGATTTTAAGAAGTAAAGAAGATAAGAAATAAAGAAGAACATAAGATACGAGAAGACAAGAGTTCGAGAACAAACGACGAGACAGGAAGTTAAACACTCAAAGAAGGAAAGTATCCGGAAATGAAATGTGCAAAAATCAATGAACACAATGCTGAAAAGCAGCACCAAAAAATGTGTAGATGTTCTACGATATTTCACGCAGAAGAAGGAGAACAGAAGCAAGATCGGAGAAACATGAAACGAAAACTGCAGCGAAAGGAGAACAGTTACCTGCTCGGGAATTCTCGGCTGTTTAGATTTCATGCAATACAGAGGGCACATAATTGAGGTGTAAAGATGTGCTATTATAACTATGGCATATCATAACTTCCAGATTCGAAGTGTCTAGCAGTGTTTAAGTTCGGCTTACCTTCTTGCCTATTTGAACTTATTACGTGATCGAGTTCCCATTCGACTTTCGAATCATTTGACTACATGAGGCCTCGGTCGTTAGGTTAGTGCAGTGGACAACGCCCCAGTGGCAAAATCAGAATCAATCTCCATTTTAGGATTAAGTGTTAGAATGAGGATGAGGGTTAGGTTTAAGTCTTCATGACAATCCCATGGATTATGTCCGCCTAGAACTTCAAGGTTACATGACAATGACACCAACTGAATGTCCGGCTAGAACTTTAAAGGCACACGGACCTTAGTCCGGCTCATTGATATACTGGTCTGAAGTGTGTGCGGCCCGAATGGGAGGCTGTCATGACCAACCCTGTTATTTCCCTTGCCAGATACGTGAGGTGTTGAACAAGCAGTGTAAAGAAGGAAAAAACACATTACCTCTTCATTCGAAAGACTAGTCACCAAAAAATGTAATAAAATAATGATAATAATAGTAATAATAATAAAACATTTTGTCCTTAGTTTATTATTGTTTTTTAAAATTATTTTCATGGCCTATGTTTGAAGCAAAGGGCGCAGAAGTTATGTTTTCTTCTTTACTATGCTTGTTCAGCACTCCTGGTGTCTGGCAATATTTCTCTCGTGAGAAAATAAGTATGAGAAAACTGAAAAAGGTGACAAGGAGAGACAGAAAAAAATGCTTGAAAAGCTAAAGCAGGTCACGTTCTTGGAGATGATGTGTTACAAGGGAATTCAATTTAGAAAGCCTATCATTGGCTGACAATGAAATGAAAGCCAATAAACTAAACTTTAGACAACAATATGCACTATTCTGAGAGTCTACAGGCCTTCGCCATCTCGTTGCATTTTTAAAGTGTCCAAGATTTTATACATATGTACCCAGGCCACCGGACGCCAAGAGTAATTGGGATATTGTTTGTGAATTTTGCACTGTATTTATGCCAACTTTGTTTTCTTCCTTTATTATAGATCTTTACAGAAACCCCTCATTTGTTTTCTATTCACATATTTATAACTCAAATAATCTGACTTTCTTGTATTTCTTCCCTACCTATTTCATTTTTTGATGTTCCAATAGAATAGAGTAACTGATTCATTGAAAAGAATCAGGCCTAATGTGTGGTAAATTTCATTAGGTCTTTCTTTAGTCCCCTGTTCATATCAACTGTTGTCATTTATTTATTTTTTCCCCGTAATTTAATCATTAACACTACTATTATTATTTTAAGGGCATTTAGGTTTATGAGGCTTTAAATTTATTAAGCCGTGTCAAGAATTTTAGTCCTAAATTTCTTTCCCACCCATTTGTTCCCAGTGTATTTTTTGTCTTTTCTTTTTTGATTTTTGTTTATTTGTTCGTTTTTTTGTTTGTTTGTTTGTGTGTGTTTTTTTTTCTAGATATGCATTTTCCCACAGGCTAATCAGGTCCCAGAGGTCAATGGCGGATGTCTTGCTCAGTTAAGTCCGCCGAGTATATGGATCCACAGTGGACCGTCCTGGTCTAGTATAGTATAGGTGCACGTCTTTGGTCCGTCTAGAACTTCAAGAGTACACAGACTACTGGCTACTGCATCCCAACAAAGTATCTGGCAAAAGACTACGTGGACTTACGTCTGATTAGCCATTGCCTTTGAGGCTATAGACCCAGACCAAAGACCCCCTCTAAACCCAATGTTCAGACGATCCTACCATTTCATTCATGTGTAATATATCACTCCCCCCCCCCTCAAACCACCTTTCCTTCCTCTCTCTCTCAGGTCACCCACCATGCTTAAATATTATGCATTCACATCATCCATGATTCCTGATCATTGTACTTTTCTGTGATACATTTTCGATTTGGAAAACCCTAATAGGCTGTTATGAACCGCTGTGCCACATCAAGGGATTAACACGGCGTAGTTTGTTGTACCATTTTTTAATCAGCATCGAAGAAGCCAAGAAACAGTGGCTGGTAAAAATCCAGACACGAGAATAGAACTAATCTTAATGGTAGGTGGAGCTGTTCTGCGACACCCGGGAATAAAGTTTGATTAAAAAAAAAAAAACGATTTCTGACATTCGACAATTCCTTAAAGCGTTCCATTGTTCAGACATCTCTTCCAAGTGTTTTCTTATCTGTTCTCAGTTTCCTTCCTTGAAATTTTACATCTGCTGAAGATTTCGTTGATGATACCACTGCCTGTGTATGTCTTAACTAACACTGTCTCCTACGCCTGTTCCTTTCTTTGAACTGTGGGACTGATCCTGTCAACCTTTTTCTTAATTTTTCTGAAAAATTTCTCCAGTGCGAATTGATGAGGATGTGGATGCTTATCAGCAACAACAACAACAAAAATAAACCTACAAACAACACAACAAAACAACCCCCCAAAAAAAACAAACAAAACAAAAAACAAACCAACAAACAAAAACGAACAAACAAACAAAGAAACAAACAATCAAAACAAAATAATTCCGTCATATCCGAGAATAACCATTAAAACGTTACGGACAATAGTATTGTCAACAACAACCGTGAATGGCACAAAGCCAAAAAAGCAAATCTTATAAAAAAAAAAAAAAAACACACTACAAAATAAAACAACTAAGGCGTTATGGATTGCAGAAAAGATGCACCAATAACGGAACATGGTGGAAGCGTTTCACACAAACCACTTTTCTCTTAACACTTTGCGTTTATTTCTATGTTTATCTCTTGCTCATGCCAGCGGGCCTTTTTTTTTTTTTTCATCTCTCTAACCTAAGCGGGCTTTTTTTTCTTTCTTTTTTGCACCTTTCTAACCTAAGCGCACCACACGTGCATTTTACGCACGCTCTGCAGAAGATCACGTTCAGCATCAAAGGACACAATAAACGTCATTCGCCGAGGCCTTCCCAAGCGGGAACGTATCGATTGACACTTTGCATATCATTTATAACCAGAGCACGCCTGGCCATATCTATTACATTCCACATTCTACATGATATAATGCACATTGTCGATGGCACTTAGGAAAATAACATTTTCTTTAATTATTGTGGCTATCGGAGGAATTTTCTACATACTTTTTAATTCTTCCCGAGGTTGCTTTTTTTTTCGCTTGTATTTTTCTTTGTCTCATTTTTCATTTTTCTATTCTTACCCACGATCTTTTATTTCCTTCCTGTTATCGTGTCTTCATGGTCTGATCAATGAACGCTATAGCAAAGCAGCCCATCCATCATCCATCCACCCATCCACCCATCCACCCATCCATCCATCCATCCATCCATCCATCCATCCACCCATCCATCCATCCATCCATCCACCCATCCATCCATCCATCCATCCATCCATCTATTTATCCATTTATGTCCTTACCTGTCATCTATTTCTTTCCCTCGATCTATATATCGGTCGGGCTATTCGCTATGCCTATCTGTTCTTCATTCTTGATTCCTGCTTTGTACCTCCAGCATTTCCTTATACGTAGTATCTTCCCTCATCATGCAAACAACGAACGTCAATGCACAAAGCCCGAGATCTAGATATCACCTCCGATCATTATATAACACACTTGGCATACATCAAGGGCCTCATGGGCTTCTCAACCACGTTCCATCTCTCTCAGCTTTCATCATTCAGCTCAAAGAAAATCGACGAAACACACATTCCCAATTAATCAATAATAGTTTGACCTTAACCCCTGTTCAAGAATTTACAACATATGGTTTCCTACTCTAAGCTTGGCTATTACACAACACTCTCGAAAAATCTGATGCTGAAAATGGCAAATTGCAACAAAAGAGGCCTGATAGATAAAATAAAACCAAACAAAATATAAAATAATCAAATTCAACAACAACAACAACAACAACAACAAAACAACAACAACAACAACAACAACAATAATAATTATAATAATAACAACAATAACACAACAACAAAAACAACAATAACACAACAACAACAACAACAACAAAACACAAACAAGCAAACATATCCACAAATTCAAATGAATACAAGACATTTTTAATAGTTCATATTCGACCAAGCACAAACCTGGAAATCCCTGGCGGAATGTTTGTACTTCCTATTAAAAATAGAACACTTATGTGCATTACGCTCCACCACGAAATCCCACAACAATAGTAGAGCACAAGATTTCGGAAAAAGCCCGACGCCTTAAGTACGTCTTACATTTTCCTACGTTATTAAATCATCAACACTACTCACTATAGTATTATTTGGAGGGCATTCCGGTTAAATAGGCTCACAGCGAAGAGTTTTAGTCATACATTTCCTACTCACCGTAACAGAGTTAAACTGAAAAGTGAGGCAAATTTGTTGATAATTTGGAGTGTTTGTACCCCATGCCAAAAATAGACGTGGGTATTTCCAGCCTTTCGCTTGGTCGGAACAAATCTATTGCCTTCTTTTCGTGTCTCAAAGGTCCATTGTCAGGCAATTTGACTGCGTTTGACTTGCTATAATCAGGAATATCATGGGAACGTCCGAGAGGATAATAATAGAACACTACAAATATAACAACAACAACAGCAGCATCACCACCATCAACAGCTAGAGCAGCAATATCAATCGTAACAACAGCTACAATGATAACTACTACAACAGGAACTGCGACAACGGCTGTAATAACAATAGCTATAATAACAATAGCAATAACCAACAAAAACAAAATAACACCGGTAACAGCAGTAGTTACAGCAAACAACTCGTAAACACGCAAACTTTGATGTTTATAATAATATATAGTAATTATATCACGACTGACAAAACAGAGACGGGGAAATGTTGATGACAGTATCAGTTTTGGCAAGAAAGTATAGTACAGATGGCAATCACGTATCAATTTGTATCTGTATTTATGACGTTGGCAAAGGCAGCGTTGAAGAAGCTGGAGTACAGTAGGCATTAGGGTCGTATCAGCTGTGGTACAAATGGTTACAGTGATTTGTAGTGAAAATGGTAAAGGATGTAAAAGAAAAAACAAAGACTATGACAAAAACAGCTCTGGTAGATCGTTTCGTCCTAACAGAACGAGCTGTATCAAATAACGCACCACTTAATATGTACGCATCAGCAGTATTTTGATAGTAATACTGGTAACAACAGTGGTAGAATCGGAATGATAGTACTAACACAGGTAGTAGTGTTTTAAATAATATATCGAATGTAGGAACAATGGCAGCAGGAGCATGGTACTACTAGTTAATACTACAGCAGTGTATAACAGTGCTGTACACCAGAACAGCAATAGTTTGAGTACTACAAGTAGTAGTAACAGCTGAAATGATAATAATTGAGATGATGATAAAAACTGCAAGTAGAAGTGATGATAAAATGGTGTAAGAATGCCACAAGATGAAATTCAACAACAAAATAAACTGTTAATAACGTAAATAGAATGAACTGCAAAGTTGTCAATTACATTACTGTGATATAAAAATTACGTAATATATGAAATAATGAAATCTATGGCATCGGAGTCTATCATCAATCTATGGAAAATAAATTCAGCTGTAAACAAGAATTGCATAAATCTGTTGCGAAAAAAGAAGTCCCCTTCACTAAAATTGGTTCCCATGAGCTCGTAGGCCTACATGAAAGCAGCATGATGCTATGTGACGGGCACAGTCTCTTCCGTGACAATAGACCATAATGGTACAGGAGTCTGATGGCAGTTCCACAGGTTACCTTGGATGATGTCACACGCGACTCTCTCCGGACATTACACAGTAACACAGACAACACAGTGGCTCATGTTTCAGTTCCTTTAGTTCACTTGATAACAACAGAGATCTTGAGACTAAAAGAGGGGAAATTTTTGATAGAGGATAAGTATATGCATGAACAATTTTTAATTATTTTGTTTTCCTTTTTTTTTTTTCATAGACCGATCAAATGCGATTAAATTAAAAAGACAGACAGATAGACATGTAGTCTGACAAACAGTCAAAAAACACACAGACAAATAACAGACAAGTAGGCAGACAGGCACACAAACAGATAGATAGATAGATAGATAGGTAGATAGATAGATAGATAGATAGATAGATAGATAGATAGATAGATAGATAGA
>JBCEWB010161539.1:0-10438 GCA_039654565.1 Peronia peronii | reverse complement strand
AATTGGTTGTGCTTTCCCAAAACCTGATCAGTTCATAAGATGAGGAATGTTGATGAGAATTCAATAATGCAATAAAAAATTTTGGCGCCAAAATCGAAAAAGGCGTTTTGTCAAATTACGTTAGTGTAGACCAGGATAGGTAGGTGATGCAAATGCCACTTTTTTCTATCAGTAGTTTAGAGCGTAACTTTGACTGTATTCAACTACAATGTACATTAATTTCAAAATATGCTTTAAAAGACATGATTCTTGAAGATGTTATTCATAAATGCTTTCTCTAGTACATAGGTATTTTGAAAAGCCTGGGCATATCAGTGGGAAAGTATATTTTTCAAAAGCTTCCTTTTCTTTATTGCACTGTGTGAAACAAAATCAAGTAAAAGTAAGTCGTTGATACAAGTGGGGAAAAGTTATAAACAAGATGTGACGATTAAGTAAATTTGGTGCATATTCTTCTTTCTTGTGAGTGTCCTACTTTGAGTTTGATTGTAAAAGTCAAAACTTTTGATGTCTCATATTACTTTAATAAATATCACATAACTTTCGATTGGCGTTGACTTCTTTCAACAATTGTTTACAAAATTGATTTACCATCTTTAGTTTTATCTTCCTGTTTGGGCTTCTTGTTTACCACATGCATTAAGATAAAGAGCTAAGTCTGTTCTCAATCTCAAGGCGTAAAGTGAATCATGTAGAGAGAATGCATACCAGTAATACACATAAGATTGCATGAATAGACCGCAAGGAACGAAACACAGTTGGCTGTGAAAATGTACTGGATTTCATTTACTTTCAAACACATTGAAAATGTATCTCATACAGTCAGAAATTTGAGTGAGAATTTTGTTCCCCCAATATCATCATCAGATTCGGATTTTTTAAAAACAATTTGCTTAGTGAATTAAGAACACAACGATCGAAATCTATCAGGAAACACCCAAGATATGTTTTTTAAAAAAGATTTTTGGAGATTAATTGTACATGAACCTAGAAAATTTTCTACAAATGCACTTGTTGTGCAGATTGGTGCCTTAAGGAACCGTTGATGTAAAATTCTTGTACAGCGATATAACAAATTGATATATTTTCTTAGATAATACAGCCCCCATGTTGAATTAAAACTATTAAAACACATTTAAACAGGTTACAAGTGAAAATATGAAGCTCCGAAAGTCCACAAAAGTTACCTACCTCAGTGCTGAAACTCAAAGCAATCGCTCCAAACCCAGTTTCCACAAAATGCACCGAGTGCAACAAGTACACACAAAAGCCAATGAGCGCCATGTAGCCATAATCGTGCTGATGCGCCATAAAATCCCAACACAAACACAGAAACC
The DNA here is from genome assembly GCA_039654565.1 of Peronia peronii. Classification (NCBI taxonomy): domain Eukaryota; kingdom Metazoa; phylum Mollusca; class Gastropoda; order Systellommatophora; family Onchidiidae; genus Peronia; species Peronia peronii. Next base: position 9,101 of record JBCEWB010161539.1, on the reverse strand, counting down.
TAATTCATTTTTTATTTTTGTGTGGTTAAGATTGGATTACTTTAAAAGAAAATACCTTTGATTACAGAAGATCTAAAGAGAAATTGACTCTTTGGAAGAAAATATGCCGAAATCTCACCATTCAAGCACATTTTAATTTTATCGAAAATTAATCACTGACCTAAGGAATGATCAATTCAGATTTCGAAACCTCACTCGATGCTCAAGGTTAGTTTCTGAAAAACTGATATTGGTATAACATGAAAATTGAAAAATGAATTTGGTTGTTGTAGGTAACGCTGATTAAAAAAAAAAAAAAAACACGGAAAAAAAAGTAAAAAATGTTGACACGATTCATATATCTTTGAAAAGTTCTTTTTAAAATGCACCTATTCAAACAATAAGGAATAATCAACATCTTTAGTGCATGCTTAAAATTTAAATTTTATAAAATATAAAATATAAACAGTAGAACTTGGACATTAAAAAAACAGTTGACTTAAAAAACAAAACAAAACAAAACAAAAAACCATCAAGTCAAGTAATCGAGCTAATAATCACATCTATACATCTTAGCTCTTAGTGCTAAAATTTGACGGTCTCTCCAGTATTTTCACATGCAACTATAAAGAAAATGATGCATGGAGTACACTTAAAAATGCTTAATAACATAAGGTAATGGAGTAAACCTTATTCTAAAACAAAACAAATATAAGGCTCTTATCGTCTATGCAGACAGTCTATTAAACTTTCAATCAATTCATGAGGACGCCGCAACGCTCTTTATTGCTGTTTTCCTTCCTTCGCAAACGTTTCTCCACCTGGTTTTTTGTCAGAGCGCTCTCAAGTTTGGTGACTCCTTCATTCACAGCTGTCTTCCACAAGACTCTGTTCTCTGCTGTTTCTTCCCATGACGTGTTGATGTTTGTCTCACATTTGATCAGACTGGACTTGCATACATCCTTATACCCCAGTTTTGGTCTTCCTCGCTGTCTTTTACTCTGTGCCAGTTCACCATAGAGCAGTTCATCTTTCATTCTCTTCACATGGCCTTCACATGACCTTCACAAAGATGGTTATCTTAGCCGCCTTTTGCAAAGAATGAGCCACTTTTTCAGCCAGCTAGGTTACTTCCCTTTGCCAAGTACATCAGGTGTAAGATAAGCATTGCAAAAAAGGAAAAAAATCACCTTTTCTCTTGTTCATCTCATGAAAACATCCGAAACAACTGGATCACAGAAAAAAGCAAGACGCTTGATTTTTGCCCCCAAAACTTCAGATAAGACCGTCTCAGCCCAGTAATCAGATCTCCAGGATTTGTTCCGCCATGAAACCAGAACCCTCATTAAGCTGTCATCCTTAACAAAATCATCTGTCGACCCTAGCAACATCGAAAAACAGAAAGTTTCTCTTGTTTTGAATGTTATCTGTGAAAGAACAATATCTGCTCTCAAATCATCTTCGGTCTCATCACCGTCATGGAAAAAAAACAGCCTCATTCATCGAGGAAGTGCTAAGTCTAGGGAAGATTTTCAACACCAAGACTCCAATACAATGCATTCGGTTTAGAGACCCTGATAGACGCGTTGTTGATGATTCGGTGGAAGGAAACTATCAACTGGAATCCTGCAGTTTTGGGCTGATCGGGCCTTGCAGATGAAATCATCTACTAACCCATGGGTGAAATCCCTGACTAAAGACACACCAAATACCCTCTTCTGGACCTGTAAATGTTTTATAGACCTCTGTCACTTCTTACTGACACCTGACACAAATGTTCATCATCAGTATGTGGCATTTGGCTTCTTCCAGTAAGATGATATTGAGAAGCATTTTGCTCATTTTCGCATGTCAGCTGGGAGTAACTACTATATCACAGCCCAAGATGTTGCTCACTCCCATGCCATCGATAGAACTAAGCTGATGTTAGAAAATGAACCAGACATTGACTACACGAAGGCAAATCATGCATGCAGCCTCTGCGATAAAGCATTGACCGAGAAGAAATTCTCCTTCTGGATGATATTCCAGACACGGCAACCAGATTGACATCTGATGAAAGGATGGCTCTCTTTTTCATTGGAGGATACATTGCTTCATAAGCATGAAAAAATGAGAGGCAGCATGTACCACAGGAGATGTCAGCATTCACTAGTTTGCAGGACCTTGGTGGTTTCAGTTACCCATCAAAAGACTTGTTTCAGCTACTGATATATACCTATTCATTTCTTACCAGCACCAAAGAGCCTAGTTGGAGAAAACGATTTGCCAACATTTACATTGAACTTCCTGCTTTATTTCACCTGGATGTTGATGTATGTTCTGCCTCACTATGCAGGATAGTGAACATTTTTATGAAAAGATTTTGCTGTCAAGAGCAGATGAACAACACTGGTCAACAACTGCGCAGGAAAGTGGCAAATCATGGATCTAACAGATAACGGATTACATCTCCCTCGGTGATTTGAAACTTTCATGTGTCAAAGATTACGCTGTCAAAAATATATATCAATCTCCAGTTCACTCTTTCAGTATACTTGCTAGATCTAGATCTAGCTGAACTACTGATGGCAATGTCTCAAATACAGTTACTAGTGTTAGCCTGTTTGAAACAATCATGAATCAATTCAATGCTCCTAATATTCTCCTGCATTTTTTCTTCTGAACATGATGTATGGGAATAAGAGATACATGGTAATTATGAAAACGAAACTTATCATCTGTTTTCTGTCAGCCAACAAACTGATTCCTTCAAGTCTATAACAGTCACAATATCGCCCGCTACATGTCTAATTTAACATAGTATTGTTCAGAGGACTTTGACGGTCTATACTAAGAATTAAAATTGCACACCAAAAGACGGAATCACACCCCCCCCCCTTTTCGTCTCTCTTTCTCTCTCTCTCTCTCTCTCTCTCTCTCTCTCTCTCTCATGTCAATATTGCAAGTGTATCATATAACAGTCATAGATATTACATTTGCTACAGTACATGTGCAATGAAAGAACGTTTTGACGAAGATTTCAGAACAACCGCCATGCCCACAAACGTAGGCTTTCGAGTGTTCTTGTCCTCTCAAACTGATGGATTTTACCATTAATACTATGCGGCGAGCCCACCGAGTTGGGCCTACAATCCACCGGGCGCACGCGGGCGGCTGGCTGGTCTGTATTACGTGCGCCTAGGTTCAGACACATTTTCATTCCGATAAGGAGATCGACTGTCCTCAAAGTAGTATCATTTTCGAAGTGATCAAATTTAATACTCTTGGATATTTTGTTCACAGCCTGAAGGATATAGGATAAGACAGTGTTGCCTGTAGTAATTATTATTTATTGAATCCCTCAAGAACAGCGATGTGCCCCAAGTTTTGAAGGAATAAATTCCATTGACATCTGTTCTCTTACTCACTAAAGTTATTTACTAAAATATCTGTAAGTGAATCAGTATAAACCACATGATATGAAACTTGCTAAGATATATCTGTAAGTGAATCAGTATAAACCACATGATATGAAACTTGCTAAGATATTCAGAATTCAAAATTCTCAAGAATATTGTTTCCCTCCCCCCCCCTCTCTCTCTCTCTCTCTCTCTCGCTCTCACTCTGTCCCACTTTCTTTTTACACTCTCTGCCGTTCATCCTTCTCACTTGCTCCCTCCCACAAGAACATATTGACTGGTGCTGTTGCCACTTTGTCTTCATTTTCAGCAGTGGAGAAAGGAAAGCCATAATAATGATGAGCAAGATGATGTTGATGATGACGATGACAATCTAGTAAGTATTGGTTGTTTCCTTGACATGCAAATAATCTTTTAAGTAAAACTTCATTATCTATATTTAAAATTGTTGTTTGAAAAGGATTATCATAACTATCACAGCAGCTCATTAAATTAACGATCTCCATTCAGAAAATGTAAGTACAGCGTTATAAGTTCATGTATCTATTTTGGATGGCTTTGCTTGACTGTGTTTCACTGTGTTTTTTGTGTGCAGTACTGTAAAGAAGCGTCACTGGAATTATAATAGGCCTCAGCAAGTAGTATGGAAAAGGCTAGTTCTGGACCATGTTTTTTGTTGAGAGCCTCCAATCTGAAAAAAAGACTAGACTGGAGGTTTTGGACCACTTTTTTGTTGGGAAACCTTCAATTCTTTATTGGATCAAGATGGTTGCCTGCCGTCAACTTTATATTAAACAAATAAATTGGTAGATAAATATTTACAAATATGACGCGAAGACGTGTAGCATTTGCCAGATAGAAAAAAAAATGATGATGAGTTTAGCAAGTTAGAAGCGCGTGTAAGAAATGTCAATCTGAAAAACAAAATAATATAAATAAAGCGCAAAAAATTGAGAAAAAGGATGAAAGGCTTAAAGCTGAAAAAGATCGCTTCTACACAACAGTTGTTAAGGCTAAAAAACAGATGTTCTTAATACAAGACCAACAAAAAGCGATGGCTAAAAACCCTAGATGTAACTTTATACACTTGAAAGGCTTTCCATCTCCTCTACGAGAATGGTAGGAAAAAAATATGCTCAAGACTTTAACAAAGAATTTATTACAGATATTGTTGAGATGGAGTTCCTTTCAAAAAATGGGACTTTGCATATAAGATATATTATTTGAAAATGTGTTAAATATCCACAGACAACTTTATATTAAACAAATAAATTGGTAAATAAATAATTGCAGATTGTATACCATCAAATTGTCAGTATGTACAACAAATGTCCATGGCTACTCGTTGCAGATACTAAATTAAGTAGAAAAAATTGTCGTGATGAATACTGTTACATACATATCTTTAAAATCCGTAATGGCAGCAAAATTTCAGTACCATGTGAGAAGTGTAAGATTGGAGTTCAAAGTGAAATACTATTGTGTAGAATGTGTGGGAGAGATTGAGTTCGACTTTAACACATTTATACCGAAAAAAGGTGTAGAAAACAATTTAGTTTGCTAGCTCAACTCAAACAAAAATATATGTATACATAGTTACACAGTTATCAGTGATTGTTAAACCGGTTCTGAAATAATTAAATAATTTATTGAATTATTTTATTTTCATATATACATTACAATATACAATAAAATGGATACCCCAATTCCAAATACAATCAAGAAGCGCTTGCAAAAGCCTTTACAACCTAAGAAATATCAACCTATTCCTCCACTGCGTGAAAAAAAAGCTTTGAAGAGACAAGTCATGGAAGAAGAATTTGACCCAATTCCTCGTGTTAAAAAAGTAAGATCTGTGGAGGAGTACCAGGAAGAAATACTAGACGTGTTTGTCGAGAAAAGAACTGACAAACTAGTTTTCACACACCATGGGTAATCGGCAATTTCCTGAGAGGCTGGCAGATGGACATACGTAAAAATAATCCATACAGTGCTGATCCTAGGATCTTCCTCGAAGAAGTGCGTCCTAAAATTAAAGAAAAACTCGAAAAAGAAATCAAAGAACTCGGTGGTGTTAAGTTTCAGCTGGCTCTCAAGGTCCAGCTTCAAAAAACCGGTCCTGATGGAACTGAAGAGTTCACATCCCCTATCCTACGTCATAAACAAGAGGTCCTCCTACATAAGAGTGAGATGGAAGAGACACTTAACCAAGCTTTCCCCCAGATCCAAGAAAGTCTTGAGAAGTGGACTCAGAGAGAATCAGGGTGGATCGTCGATCAGGTAGAAACTCTTTGGTTGAACATCGCTAGATACCAACCACTGAGCGGCGGCTAATACATTCCCCTTCCAAAAGCTTTGAAAAATAAGAAAGCAATTGTAAACAGAAAAAGTAAGGGTAATGATTGTCTTAGAGACGCCATCGTCACAGCTAAATTTCCAGCAGCAAAACACGTAAACAGACACTCTAGTTATCCTTCCAATGCTATGATGGTTTAGATTTTACTGGAATAGACTTTCCAACACCTATTTCTCAAATTCCTAAAGTGGAAAAGTTGAACAATTTAGCTCTTAATGTATTCGGATGGGACGGAAAAGTCATTATCCAATACAACAGCAAACAACCAAAAAACATATCTAGGATTAATCTAAAGTTAATCGAAAAAGAGGATAAATTTCACTACACATGGATCAAAGATCTCAAACGTCTCCTCCATGATCAGAATGCAACTAATAGATGGAAATACTTCTGCGAGCGCTGTCTGCACGGATATTCTAGGAAGGACTAGTTGGAAGCTCACAAACCAGAATGCCGTGGAATTGGAAAAACTGCTATTCGGGTGGAGATGTTAGAAGAAGGTGAAAACAAGCTAACCTTCCAAAATTACCACAAACAACTGCCAGCCCCTTACATCATTTATGCAGACTTTGAGGCTCTCACCACTAAGGTTGAGGGTCGAGAACTGAATCCAGAAAAAAGAAATACACGATCAACACAACATCATGAGGTTTGTAGTTACTGCTACATCGTGGTGAGATATGATGGGCAGACAGAACCACCAGCCGAATACCGAGGTCCCAATGCAGCAGATCATTTCCCCCAAGCCCTACAGAGGAGCGCAAGATCAAAACGGTTTTGGACAACCCAAAGACCATTAGGATGACACAAAAGCACAGGCAGGCCTACAACAGTGCCATCAACTGTCATGTCTGTAAAAAGGCCTTAAATGGAGATTCTGTGCGCGATCACTGCCACATCACAGGGAAGTACAGAGGAGCGGCTCACAATGAATGCAACCTGAAGCTGCGGTTGAATCCTAGAACAACCGCAATACCTGTGGTCTTCTACAACTTGCGTGGTTATGACTCCCACCTCATAATGCAGGCCATAAGCAAAGTGGACGGGCGCATTACCTGCACCCCCAATAACACTGAGAAGTATATCTCCTTCTCTTTGGGACAGCTCCGTTTCATTGACAGTGTGCAGTTCCTGCTGGCATCTCTCGACAGACTAGTGTCAGCCAATCCTCCAGAGACTTTCAAAATAACAGCTAAGAATGAACCAAACCAACAAAAGCGAGATCTCTTGATGCAAAAAGGTATATACACATACGAATACATGGATTCCTGGGAGCGGTTCAACGAGCCAAAGCTCCCTATGAAGGAAGACTTCTACAGCAAGCTCCGAGATGAGCACATCAGTGATGCAGATTCCGCTCATGCCCAAAAGGTCTTGGAACCCTTTGGTTGCAAGACCCTGGGAGACTACCACGATTTCTGCAATCGTACTGATGCTCTTCTGCTAACAGATGTCTTCGAGACATTCCGAAAAACCTGCTTGGGGCAGTACGGGTTAGACCCTGCACACTGTTATACTAGCTCGGGGCTTTCATGGAATACACTGCTGAAAAAGACGGGCATAGAACTCAAGCTATTAACAGACTATGACCAGCACCTGTTCATCGAAAAAGGAATGCGCGGAGGTATCTCTATGGTCTCGAAGCGTTATGCTAAGGTTAACAATCCTCTTGTTGAGGGGTATGACCCAGAAAAGCCCAACAATTATAATCCTATACCTTGACGCCAACAATCTGTATGGATGGGCTATGAGTCAAACATTACCAACAAGTGGATTTCAGTGGGTAGAAGACTGTGATAAGCTTGCTATCGAAGATCATCCTGCAGACAGGTTATATCTTGGAAGTAGATTTAGAATATCAGAAGAGTTGCACAGAGAGTACAACACTTATCCGCTAGCTCCAGAGCGTATTGTGGTCCAAAAAGAATGGATGTCAGAATACCAACAAAATCTCCTTGGCGGTGGGGGGACGCCTGTCAAGGTTGAAAAACTGGTGCTTAACCTCGGCAACAAGAAACGTAATGTCCTGCACTACGGCAACCTACAGCTGTACCTATCTCTAGGCATGTGCCTAAAAAAACACATAGAGCTCTGGTATTCAACCAAAGCCCGTGGATGGAGCCTTACATTCGAATGAATACAGAACTTCGGACAAAAGCCACCAGCGACTTTGAGAAAGACCTGTAAAAGCTGATGAACAACTCAGTCTTTGGTAAGACAATGGAGAACCTGCGTAAGCGAGTCGATGTTAACTAGTGCGAAAAAATGAAGAAGATAAACTGCGACGTTTGATCGCCAGCCCAGGCTTCGCGCGAGCTAATATATTCAATGATGACCTTGCAGCAGTCCAAATGCACAAAAAACATTTGGCTTTCAACCACCCAGTCTACGTTGGGATGTGTATCCTAGATCTCTCTAGACACTTGATGTATGACTTTTACTATAACCAACTGAATCTCAATGCGGGAAAAAATGTCAGCTTCTTTACACTGACACGGACAGCCTATTTCTAGAAATAAAGACAGAAGTATACAAAAATATGGCTAAGTGTGCAGACCTCTAAGACACGCCTGAGTATCCAAAAGACAATCCTTTATACAGCGTAACAAATAAAAAAGTATTGGGTAAAATGAAAGACGAAGTGTGCCGGGCGTTCTATAGCTGAATATGTGGGCCTAGGCTCAAAAATGTATTCTATTCTAGAATCGAGTGGTAATAACATTTAAAAAAAAGTAAAGGAGTTAGAAAGGTTGTTGTTAAAAAGCACATAAGACACGCTCTTTGGAAAGCAGATATTCCGTCATGGTATGAATGTCCTGCGGTCAGAGAAACATTGTATTCTAAGCACCTAAACAAGGTGTCACGCTCACCATTTGACTCTAAACGCTGGAGAAAATGGGGTGAACACTCTAGCCTATAGACACAAAGAACTAGCGAGGCTGTAGGATTCCATCTGGCGGACTTTGAGTGTCAGGTGGCACCACGAGGAGCTCTTCACGGACAAATCCTCGTTTAGGTCCTTTGTCCGATAGCAGATGGTAGAGCACGGGCTCGCCAGGCTTGATTACCGAGCGTCCCGAGTCGATACATACCAAGGGACCACACAGGATCAGTCGCACGACGACGTCCGCCCTCAAGCTCACCGGGGTGATACAGATAGCGAACGCCAATACCCGAAGGGAGTTTTCGCTCGTCAAAGCCAACAGGACGGCCAGGAACTATTGAAGATGGTGTGCTGCGAGGTGTGCTGTGTCTTACCCTTGATGGCATCCTTGGGCTTCTTACCAATCAGCCTGGTCACTTCTCCATTCAAGGCCGCAACCACAGCGGGTAACCGTTTCACCCACTCTGTGGACCGTTCGCCG
>JBCEWB010161529.1:0-10438 GCA_039654565.1 Peronia peronii | reverse complement strand
AGCCGAGATAATCCTACTTTCTTTGGATTGAAAGGCTTAAGGAAAACAAACAAACGATGTTGAGCAAGGAGTACAGAGAAGAAAACAAAAATCACTTTACTTCTTGTCATTTGAATGACTGATCACCCAAAAGTTATTTTTTTTGTGTTTTTTTTTTTTTTTGTATGACAATAAGAAGAAAACATTTTCTTTAGATCATTTTTGTTTGTTTGCTTGTTGGTTTGTGTATATGTTTTTTTAAATATTATTTATTTACTTATTTTGAAGTTTTCATGGCGTGGGTTTCAAGCACAGGGCGCAGAAGTGATTTGTTTTCTTCTTACTATGCTTTATCAACACCTCTTGTGTCCGACAAAGGGAAGAAATAGGGCTGGTCACAACTGATTCCCCTTTGGAGGAAGAACTGAGGACCACAAATCAAAGAAGAAAAATCATATCAATGCAGTTACACAGCTGTGCACTTGTAAATACATGTTCTACAATAGTCATACTTATCAAACATCAGTGGACCCTATTTAAAGTCACGAAAGACACCACAAGGGCAGGAGAAGACAGTCAATCGAATGTAGAATACAGTCATAGATCTAGTATAAATAACACAGCCTGCATCAACCGTCTGCATCGACGTAAAGAGAGTAGTAGAAGCGGTAAAACGATACTAGTATAAGTAGCAGTAGTAGTTATAACAGTAGTACTACTAGGGGGCGCAGTGACTCTGTGGTTTGGCGTCTGCTTCAGGGTGAAAACAACTCACGTTGGTGAGGTTGTGGGTTCTGGCCGCCGCCAGGCTCGACTCGCGGATCCTCCCATTGGGGGATGGAAGGACATGAAGATCGAAAAACCTGCATTTTTTCAGTGATTCAACGGTCTCCTGGCTTCCTCTGGGTAGGGAAGCCCGACGTCTAGCCTTCTTGGATAAGGGCGAATATATTTCGGAAGTCCCGTGTGTACGTTACGCACGTTAAAGAATCCTTGGCAGTTCAAAATCGATGAAAGAGTAGGCTTCGTGTTGCTATCCGGGCAAAATTTCCAAATTCCAAATTTCTACCCACAAAAATTCTCAGCAAAAACAGGCAACTTCTAAAATGCCGAGATAATCCTACTTTCTTTGGATTGAAAGGCTTAAGAAAAACAACAACAGTAGTACTAGTACTAGTAGTAGTAGCAGCAGTAGTAATGGTTTTGGTGGTGGTGGTGGTGATGGTAGCAGTAGTAGTAGTAGTAACAGTAGTGGTAGTAGCAGTAGTAGTAGTCATAAGAGTCGTAGTATAGAAGGAGGAGTTGTAGTGGTGTTGATGATTGTAACAGAAGAAGTAGTATAAATAGCATTTGCAGTAGTGGTATAGTAGTAGCAGGAGTAGCTGTAGTAATGGTGGTGGTGGCGATAGTAGTAGTAGGCGTAACAGCACGGTAGCAGTAGTATTGGTAGTAGTAATAGTAGTAATAATAGTAGAAATAGAAGTTGAAATAGAAGCAGTAGCAGTAGTAGGCTAGTAGTCGTAGTAGTAGGAGGAGAAGGAGGAGTAATGCAGTAATAGTAGTAGAAGTAGAAGGAGTAATGCAGTAATAGTAGATGTAGTAATAGCAGTAGTAGGAGGAGGAGAATGAGGAGTAATGCAGTAATAGTAGTAGAAGTAGAAGGAGTAATGCAGTAATAGTAGAAGTAGTAATAGTAGTAGTAGGAGGAGGAGGAGTAATGCAGTAATAGTAGAAGTAGTAGTAGTAATACCGTAATAGCAGATAATAGTAGTAGTACTAATAGTAGTAGTAGCCGTAATACTAGAAGTAGTAGTAGTAGTATAAATACTATCGGTTCTGTAACTCCCCGCCTCCATAGCCTTCTTTCCACCACCACAACGAAAGTGCTATTAATCCATTATTTCTCCAGAGCGATCGCCATCAATACTCCTTGCCTCATCGGCATCATCATCCTTACCTGTTTTATCGGCATAGTCATGTTTGCTTTTTACGCCGACTGTCACCCGCTGTCTCTGGGCATCATCTCCAGTACCGATCAGGTGAGTGGGTAGACCGTGGTGGCGATAGCACTATAGGGGAAAGTGGTAGTACATTGTACTGATGGTAGTGATGAGGCTTGATCCACTGGTTTCCAGTAAAAGATGGAATGATCGACCACTCGTTCGATTGTTCATTTGTTATTTTGATCCATGTATTTGTGTTGTTTATTTTGTTTTTGTTTTGCGTGATTTTTTAATATATATATTATTATTGTTATTTTTTATTTATCATTATTTTGTTCAGAGTCAGTATCTATAAACAGCTTTAATTATTTTTTTTTTCGATATAATGATGTTGTGCTATTGATTCTATGGATGCACTTGTAACAACAGAAGTAACGCATTATGAATTACATCTATAATTCGACCTTGCTATTCCCAGCTGCTTCCGTTGTTTGTGATGGATATCCTGGGCACTACTCAGGGAGTGCCTGGCCTCTTTGTCTCCTGTGTCTTCAGTGGCAGCCTCAGGTCAGTACAACTCTGTTTGATCCTTTAATCCTTGTTGTGCTCTGATCTCCTCAGGCTCATTTTCATGGCTCGATTCATATTAACTCTAGAGGTGGCAAAGAGCAGATCCGGTTGCGATAGTATCTCTCTCAAAATAAAATACAATACAGTGCGACAGAACTCGATTTGTGTTGTTTTCAAAGCTTAAGCCACTGAGCCCTGTCCATGGTAAAGAGGTGGCAAATAATATTCACGTAGAGTCTAACAACTGTTATGATGGTGAGCAAAACCACATTACATTATGATAGATTTAAATTTAAATCTTATATTTATCGATCAATCACAACAGCGAGTTACATCTGCTTCAAATATAATGTCTCAAATATATCGGTTTAGATCGCTCAAGCGCTCAGACAGGTCTGAACCTCACGGGTAGGCTCAGGGGAGTCATGGCTTAACGAGTTAACCCTCTATGACCCGCTGTTTCATTTCTGGCACACAGGCATGTTATCTTAAAAGTTTATGATGGCTAACTAATGAGACAGACTTTGAATGGTATGAGTTAAGTTTTGAAATTGCACTATCCTCAGACAACACATAGGCTACGTTTACAATATTATGACTTTGACAGTGAAGTTCTGAAATGATTCTGTGGGGTAAACCCAGCATGTTGAAATCTTTCTGAGCGCTAGAGGGTTAAACTATTATTTCTGGCATTTGAATGTCAGAATTAGTTTCTATGAAATTTATAGCTTTAATACTCTGTTTCCCGTTTTAGTGTTCATGTAGTACAGCCGAGGCTGACATTGGGCAAATAACTTGAAATAGTCTTTGAAAATTTTAAACATAAAAAGCTTGTGCTGAGTAAACTGCATGTTTAACTGGTTGCAGATGGGGTGTGTGCGTATGTGTTGGTGTAACATTCACGAAGGAAAGTTTGTCACCATATTCATGTTAGTATTGTGGTGAAGGATTGACTAAGGCTGAGATGTATATATCTTGTCTTTTTCTGCTGTACCTGCGCTACAGGTAATCGTACTCCCTTAGACTATGAAATTTCGGGCTTTTGATGATATCTGTTGTATCATATGCAAACGATACTTCGTGGTCAGATTCAAATGTTGAGAAAGCTAGCATTTTTATTATTATTGTTTTTAATATCCCTGTGCTTTGGCATTGATGAAACGAGACTTTCTGTGTGGTTTTTTTATTAAAATTGTATCTTAGCTCTTTTTCTAGGACAATGAATGATTAGGCAGTGCGAAAATATGGCAGGATGCATAACATAAATAGTACTATAAGTAGTAAATCGAATCAGTGCATTGAGCATTTTCACTCCTCATTTGTTTTTCTCGCATCATTCGCCTTGGTCTTCGATATCTGGACTTTGCCATTTGTTTCATCCCTCTGTGTATCCACAGCCTTCATAAAGGGTTGAATTATATATTAAAATATTAGTCGCAGGCTATAACTGTTGCTAGGATTTCAAAATCAAAGATAAATTTTGTTTATGCCATGCATCTCCGTCCCTCAGTTCCTTGTCATCTGCTCTCAACGGTATAGCCACAGTGCTCTATAAAGATTTTCTGGAACCATTTTGCTGCAAACATGTGTCCGAATTCAGAGCAACTGTTTTCAACAAACTTCTAGGTGAGTGCAGAGTATTGATCTACGATTTTCTATGAGCGCTTAGCAGTTTGATTTATCTCAGCTGGACATAATTCTGGAAACAGACAGCAATTGGGCTAACAAAATGATCGGCGAAGAAAGAGATAAGCGTATATGAAGTTTGACGCCTGTATATCAATAGTAAAATTGAGCCCTATCGTGGTTTTGTTCAGAACAAGTTGTACTTTACATTCTGCCACAACAGAGAAGTCGACAACGAGATATCTTTTTTATCGCTATAAACATTGTGTATGTATGTGAGTTGTGTATATGTGTGTGTGTGTGCGCGCGTGTGTGTTTAACTTTACATAACTATGGCAGTGGCGACTAATGACATTGTTTCATTTACATAAGAAAATCTTCTTTTATAACGATGAAAGATATCAGAAGCAACGCTGGCTTCTGGGGCGAACTTTTACACCGGAGCGTGCTAAATTGTTTAATATTGCAGTACATATAATACATGTCTGTACCATGATGTATTTCAGTGGTAGGCTGTGGCTGTATCTCCATGGGCCTGGCTTACGTGGTCTCTCAGCTCGGCAACGTCATGCAAGTAAGTTGCTCTTTTCATTGATTAAGTTTTATGATTTGATTTCAATTATGTTGGCACCATCAGTCAGTGGTGTATGTTGCTGATAGTTATGTTAACATTATAGGCCATTGCATCATTTACTATGTCGTGTTGAAAGTAGGTACAAGTAACTATTACTCAGAGGCAACACACCTGCACATTCACACTGGAGAGCAGACAGAAAGGCGAGACATACATACGCACACGTACACACACACATACAGATGGACAAATAGATAAACAGAGACATAATAAAGCCAGGCAAACATGTTCAAGTGCATTCATAGTGGTGACCGACACTTACAGATGAAAAGTAATATCCCTCCCCCTCCCCCTCCCCAAAGGGGTGTGTGCTTTTCTTCTGTTTTGCTTTTTCTTCTTTGTTTGTGTCTTTCTCCAAACAATTGTGTTTTCCGATATTGAATTCTCTGCAGGCTGTTTTTTGGCTAATTGGCTTCTCTCTCTCTCTCTCTCTCTCTCTCTATATATATATATATATATATATATATATATATATATATTTGATCTTACCAAATATAGAAAAAAAATATGTGATAATATGAAAAGATCGGACTTGATAAGCCAAGCATTGAAGATATCGTTCTTGATAAATGCTCATGTATCGATCGTCGGTGATTGTTCTTCGTGTAGTTTGCTGTTTCATTTTTCATGCAGTCGTTTTTTTCTTCCACCGGAATCTGTGCAATGGCCAGGCTACCTATACAATCTACGGCTTGTTGAATGGTCCATTCTTTGGCCTGTTCGTTGCGGGGATGTTCTTCCCTTGGATCAACAAATGGGTGAGTGAATCTGCATAGTCACAACTTTTTTTCAGCCTTTCAAGCCAAAGAAAATACATGTAGGATATCTCGGCTATATCAGACTATCTGTCTTTCGGTGAGAATTTTTGTGGGTAAAAATTTAGAATTTGGAAATTTTGCCCGAACAGCGGCACTTCGCCCACTCTTCATCGATTTTTAACTGCCAGTGATTCCTCAACGTGGGTAAAGTACAAACGGGACATTCAAAATATATTTGCCCTTATCTGAGAAGGCTAGACGTCGGGCTTCCCGCCCAGAAGAGGCCAGGAGACCGTTGAGTCACTGAAAAAAATGCAGAGCGTAATCTTCGAATGGGAAACTCGAACCCACGACCTCCAAGGTGAGAAGTTTTCGCCGAGCAGCAGGTGCCTAATCACACGGACACTGCGACCCCCTAGCACAAGTGTACTCAAGCATAGAAATTTACAGTGTCACAGATGTTTAGCAGCAGCACGTTAGTTTTATTTGACTGTGATTATCTGTAGTTGTTGTCATTGTGGCGGAATTCTTATTATTACTGTTACTTCACTGAAGATGCTGCCGTTGCTGTTGTCGTCATTGGTGTTGTTGATGATGATAATAATCGTGACAATTAGGCCTATGACCCTGACGATGACAACAACGATGATGATGGTTGTGACGTGATAATTTGTTTTTTCTTTGTTTTACCTGAAGAAGAACCAAAAGGGGTTGAAATTTGGTCAGTTCCATCAATGTAGACCCCATTCGATTTTAACTTATCAGTTCTCCAAATTGCTAATTGGTTTCTTTAAATGTACTGAGCTAGTTTCCGGTTGACAGCCCACGTCTTAAATTTAAAGATATCTCTACAAAATAATGATGATGATAATAATGATGATGATAGTGACTATATGACGTATAGTTTTCTTTAGTGCTCTGACGAAGAGCCAGGTAGGTTCGAAAATTTGAGTAAGTGATACAGTTTCTACCATATCGAGTTCTTTGCTTCTTTTGATGTATTTGATTAGTTGCCGGAAGACAGTCGTCTTATATTTTAAGACATTTTTATAAAATCAAATCAGTTTATGAAAAAAAAATATAGAACTGAAAAACGCAATATGATGTAGCTTTTTATTTATTTATTTATTTTTCTCCCTTGTTGACAGGGCGCTCTTGTTGGCTGTTTCGTCTCTCTAGTCCTCATGTCCTGGTTAGGAATTGGCGGTTTTGTCCACAAAGTATCAACAGCAGTCAAATCAGAAGTCTCCACGACAGGCTGTTATTGGAACTTCAACTCCACCACAAATACCACCACCGACATCCTCAGCAATGTCACTACTACAACCGCCACAATGCTGAACACTACCACAGGCAGTACAGGAGCCAAAAGGTTGGGAACAATGTTGTCTCATGGTGAAATACAATAAAAATGTACTCACTGTTTAAATGACAATTACATTGTTCTTGTTGCTTTGGAAGAAATAAGATGAACGGTTCAGTGCTATGAGTGGATAATGTACCCTGTCTCAAATGACAATTTCATTGACTTAGAAACAAGACGAATGGTTAAATGCGCTCACGTGAGACGATGGATTCCAGTGTAAGTGCATATTTTGGGATACTCTGAACAATAGAGGGTGGGCTAGAATTCATGACTCACTTGTTGGTTAGATTTCTTAATAAATGTTTACCAGCGCACAAATGTACAAAGTTCATTTACGAATATTAAGAAATAAAATAATACATTTTAAACAATACAAAAACAATATTATTACGAAATAAAATAATACAACATTAAAATAAGCATATTAAGAGACGTAACAAATGAGAGAGTCATGCATCCCGGCACATCCTGTAGATCAATGTGCAGCGTACGTGAGTCCTTAGGTGTTTGTGGGCAAAGAGATTAATCTTTGGGGAAAAGAGGGGTGGGGGAACAGGGACTGATAGTGATACTTTAAAATGGTGACATATATGTTGTTTGACCTGAAAACTGTTTACTCCAAGCACGGTTGATTAAAAATTTCATATATTTTCAATCAGAGCACAATTCAAATGGATGACTAAAAGAAACGATGGTAATTTCTTTTTAAATTATTTTTTTTAGATTTAATTTCACTCATTCATTATCTACTGCAAACTTAGATATTTTAATGATGTAATTTCAAACTATTACTGTTTATTTTTTATATTTTTTTCTGTCTTTCTTTCCTCTTCCTCTTGGTCATTCTCTTTTTCACTCTCTTCTCCAGAAATTTTTGAATCCATCATCGAAGCTTTTACATAGATTGGCATATAGTCAGATAGAGCTGATAGATAAGGACTGAAGATTAGTCATTGCTTCGATTAGTTCGTTCTTTTAAGAAATTTTAAAATAACCACTGCTCGACTGCAAATAAAGTGTTTTGCTTCTCATTAGGACTCGTACTATTGTTGTTCTAACTATTCATGTCGCGTATCCTCAGTTATGACGGTGTTGAGCGCATGTACACTATGTCTTACCTATATCTCACGGCTGCCGGCATGGTAGTCGTGGTGGGTGTGGCCCTGTTTGTTAGCCTCTTTACTGGTAAGTTCAACTGAAAATTTAATGATCTTCAGGTTTTATTATACATGTATGTTTTCTGTGAGTATGTGTGTGCATGTGAGTGCTATATGTGCATGTTTCATGAGTGGGTTTGACAGTCTTGAAAATTTTTATCCTCCTTTATTTGAACGGGAGAAAATGTGCCAGATTTTTTTGTTCTCGTACCGTACCTTGTAAGCTTATTATTTTACTGTAGCCTACATGCATACGTGGTTGTTAAAAACGTTTTCTCTATACAACCAAATACATGAGAAAAAAGATAATTTTTAATAAAGTAGGGCCTACATAAATGACATTTCATCCATATCACTAAAAAAAAACTTAAGTTCTGTTAGTGAAGATATACATTTTAAATAAATCAGAATTTTTAAAAATCTTTAAAGAAAGCGCGCTCAATAGGCTCCCCGTGAATTTCTAAAATCTCATTCGTTTAAAAAAATTAGTGTCTGACACACTACATAAATTCACTGAGAATTCGATATCCATTTGGATCTTGCTTATGGGAGAGAACTACAACTAGGCTTACTACAAGGGAGAAAAAAGGTTTTGTTCTGACTTTCAAAGTTTCTTGAGGCTCTGCTCATGTAAGCCTCTATGTAAGCCTCTATGTTTGATGTCTGTGCCTGAAGCAGCACGCACATATACATGCTTATGAATAAATATTTTGTAGTTTTTTTTAAATTATGTAATACTATTTTAACTATAGAATTTTTAGATATAGGCCTACTTTAAAGATGATGTGTGTTTCCTTTTGTCAACTTCACCACCAGGCATTATTGCAGGTGCATTCTAGAAGATTGGGAATCTAGGGGGGCGCATTGGCTCTGTGGTTTGGCGTCTGCTTCAGGGCGAAAACAACTCACGTCGGTGAGGTTGCGGGTTCTGTCCAGGCTTGACTCGCGGGTCCCCCATTGGCGGATGGAAGGACACAAAGATCAAGAAACTTGCATTTTTTCAGTGACTCAATGGTCCCCTGGCTTCCTTTGGGTAGGGAAGCCTGACGTCTAGCCTTCTTGGATAAGGACAAACATATTGCAGAAGTCCCGTGTGTATATGAAAGAGTAGGCTGCGTGCCACTGTCCGGCCAAAATGTCCAAATTCCAAATTTCTACCCACAAAAATTCTCACCAAAATCAGGCAACTTCTAAAAAAAAAACGAGATAATTCTATTACCGTATTTCAGGACTGAAAGGCTTAAGAAAAAAAAAAAAAGAAGGGGAAAAAAAGATTGGAAATCTATATATTTTCTCCTTTTTTTATGCAGTGCAACCTACCATATTTACAGCTGCTAGCCTTGTGTTGCCTATTCCTACAATGTCTGACAAAAAAAGAACTCAAAATGAAAATACATGTACATGTCTGTCAAAAATTTTGTTTCATCGCTACCGAACCACACGTAATTTTTTTATCGATTTCTCACATCTTAAATCTGATCATTTACTGCTGTTTGCATTTCCTGTCCTCATTTATCATTCGATATTCTTATGTTTACCTAGCTATTTATTGTCTGTTTCCCTTTCTATCCACCACGTCCTCCAGGACTGACCAAACCATCCAGCCTTGACCCACGTCTCATCTGTCCTCTATTTGACACACTGTTCCCATGTCTACCTGAGTGTATCCTGCGACCGTTTAGATTTGGTATCGATCACCATGGGGTAAGTTAAATTACTTCAAAAGCGATGAGAAACAAATCTCTTATCTTGAAATCAGACCGAGTGTTTTATTATTATTATTATTATTTAACTACCCACTTTGCTACTCCCATTTTTTTTTATCAGTGTCTCTCTCTCAATCCACGCTTTTGTCTTGTCATTTTTACAGTAAGCTTGTCATATTAAAATTATGCGCCTTGCTGTCAAAAAAACACCATACCTGTTGACAGATATTATGTGAGTAAAATAAATAAACAAATAAATAAGTAAATAAATAAATAAATAGAAGAGGAAGTGAAGACAGCGGCCAGGCCACTCCTCATTTCGGTTATTAGCTGTAAAGATGAACTACTTGTATATAATCATGATTTCTCAGTTCTCAACGCTGTTTGTCTAAGAACACTGTATGCCGTCAATGTGATACTGGGAAGTTACATTTAGGCAATTTTTATTATTATTATTTTCTGTTTAAACACTAGACTATGGACCACACATGAGAACTAAGTAAAATTTGCGCCATTCTAAGATAGTACCTCCAGTCTGTTATTTCTCCCCAGAGTGGTCAACTGTGATTCAAAATGAATGTTAAAGTTATGGCAGTTTGTGTGATACACTGATTTATCAACAGCGCCATTTAAATCACATAATTACAGTCGACTACACCTGAGTCGAACCCTCATGAGTCGACTTTCAAATGAGTCGAT
>JBCEWB010161518.1:0-10439 GCA_039654565.1 Peronia peronii | reverse complement strand
GACGGTTCTCCCGATATGGCACAGCCCCCCCGGGGGCACGCCGAAAGGGACCGAAACACAAACCAACCAACCAACCTGTTCACCAGTCAAGCATTCGTATTTCATGAGCATACTCTAACATGCTGGAACTGTATTGAACTGATGAAATTATGGGAGCAAAACAAGATGAGATTAAAGAGAGCACAAGGAGAGTTGGAGGGAGGGAATCTCATTTGAGCAAACATAATGCAGATGTTGTACATGCCATAAACCTGACCCCAGCAAAATCCACGAACTCTCTAATACATACTCACCTTCTACTGCTGGAGGTGGGGTTGGTGGTGGTGTAACTGGTGGTTTGGTGTCATCATCTGGGTGGGGCTTCCTCAGACCGTTGAATGGAATCAGCTCAAAACATTCATTTAACACATCCAGGTTGACATCAGTGCTGACACTCATAAAGCCGTAGGATGTTTTCTCCACCTAAATTATTAGGAAAAGATAGAAACACCATGCTGCATGACTGGGTGAAATTAACTAGATGTGAAAACAAGAGCTGACCTTGAGAAAATTGGATTTTTGTGACCATTGGGTCATACAGGGCTAACTCTGGATGTGAATATGTCAGCACAGACTAATCATAGCTAACTATTTTTCTCACCTTCTTTTCCCTTTCTATGAACCAATAGCTCTGCACATGAAAAACTGAAATCCTTTCTCGTTCACAGTTTCATTATTTTTGAGAGACTGAAGTCCAATATATAAAAGTTCAATTCTTTGAACTAAGATCAAAACTTAGCAGGGCTTTGAAAATCAGACTGTACCAAAGACTAAGACTCAATTCTCAGAGGACTGAATTAACTAGCACTCTGGCAAAGTCTGTTTTGTCAAGTAATAGCAGATCACAATCATGGTCAAAATACCAACACACCACTCCCCACAGCTCAAGCATTTGCACCATTTACAACATCATTATTTTTGTGACTTCATTTGTATTTGTGGCAGAAACACAGACATTATTAATCGTAAAAATGTGGATTTGAACACTAAGGTGTGACTTGAAGCCTATTGTAGTGTTTGTTTTTTCTTTTTTGACTGTTTACGCCAGAACTGGCCAACAGGTGATTTTTGTAATGACATGATCAGTAATAAATTTCAGTAGCTAATTTCTGCTGGACCATTCAAAGAATGGTATGTGGAGTGAGATTGACAATTTAGAAAATGGATTGTACTGATACATGAGTTCAAAATTTTGTTCAATTTTTCGTCTTTTCCTTATCTTTTCACCACATTTGTGAAAACACAGAAGCATATTTACCACAAAACACTTTTTACAAAAAAGACATATTCATCTGTCTTTTCCTTTGCCAAAAAAATTTTGTAAACTGGTTGATAAATTTTGATTTTCTTAATGTTTTGTACAGGGAATCTGTTGCATTTTGTGCTCCCTGATGCCCTCAGGCATACTAGGAAAACCCTCTCAAACATGAAGAGTTAAGAGGAGAAGATTTTGATAAGAGAACCACAAATGAAACCAATGAGATACAGTTGATGCACTCTAATATTTGAGATTTCTGAAAAAAAAATGCACTCACATTTAGGGTCAATTTGATTGTACTGAATACATTTTATTTCCCAGGTTGTGAGTAACCTGAGGAAAATGTTATTTTCAAAGGCATCTCTTCTCTGGCAACTTTCAAATATAGCCATGCAAAAATGTCTGCATAAGTAAAAATGATGACAGTGCTTCAGGAAAATGTCATGGATGAATAAGCATGTGTTTTAACCAGTAATCTCACTTTACCAAAGAGTAAAGGACAAAGTGACAATATGGCAGCACGAAGTATATGACTACTTCAATGTTTCTAAAATCTGCTTCCTGTGACATACTACAAAACGCCTTACCTCGGCCACAAGACACTGCATGTCAGAATCTTGAGCCTCGATCAGCTCTGCCAGAAAATAATCCCCATAGGTGTTATGCAGCATATCACTTTGGCGGTTGAAAATTGGAGTTAGGTCATCATGATCTTCGACACTGAAATGTTAGGTGGGAAATTATCATTTTGCTATTTACCTCTGAATATTTATCTTTCCACAAGGTGGCATACTGAATAAAAAGACCATCCCTGTCTGGTGCTTCACTTCTCTGCATTATTTGTACAGCAATGATCATAAACATTTGATATGAATCAGACTGGATCTTGAAAATCTTCTAAATAACACATAATATACAACGTCACTTCATGAAAAAAAACCTTAATTTTACTGTGAAATTATTTTCCCGTTAAAGCTCATTTACATTTTATTACTAGTAGTCAGATCAGTACAAATTCGACAATACCTTACTCTCATGTAAGACCAGACAAAAATCTGCCCTTTTGCTTTATAACTCAATTGTACAAGTATGCAGCAATAAAAATATGAAAAAAGCTTTGCTAAAGAAAAAAAAAACTAACATTAATAAATATTCACTGTAAGTGTAAATTAAACAAATTCATTGGTCAGACCTAGTATACCAAAAACAATTGTTGGTTTCTCTGTTGAAGCTTTACTCCTGGTACTCTAACAAAGCACATTTAAAACTCAAGACCTACAATGCCTGTCTGATGTGAAGGACTGGCACATGCTCATGGCGCATGCATACAAAGAGCACATGGCTGTCTGACTGTCCAGCTTCACTTTTGTCCATAGGTTTGAAAGCTTGGGCCAGTGATGGATCTGAAATACAGAAGGAATTTCTCATCTTCAACCATTATAAGAAATATTATGTAGATGCTGAAATAATGTTTTCGGTGGTTGAGAAATTTCAAAGTTTTATTTGGCATGAGCTGCAATTATTTAATTTTCAAAAGTAATTACTTACACACTAGCTTTATTTTTACATATGGATCGACAATACATATTTAAAAGTAATTTTACAAATTAAAAATGCAAAAATTATGTTTCACAAGCTACCTATCATATTCTCTGTATGTTCTTCTCCTGTAAGAGCTACATTCCAATAAACAAGCCAACACTATTTTATATAAAAAGATTGTGAAAGATAGCTGAACTGACCAGCTTCTTTGAAATTTCTGTAATCAGTCCTCATCTATATTTCTATGTGGAGCTGTATGACATATAAAATTGTTTATTGATAAATTCTCTGTGAGAAATTCAGGGTATGAAGTCATTCTCAAGTATGAAGTCATTTTCAGCTGCATGTGTGAGAAAAAATTGCCGATTAAGAACATTATTTGACCTGGGAAACTTCCAACAGGCACTGCCATGAAGAGAAAGTGCAGGTCTGGCACAGCGTTGAATGCAGTGCGGATGATCTCCTGTGCACAGCCCATAGCATATTCTTTCTTGGACACAAAGAAGTGGAGGAAGAGGGTGTTCAGAGAGCTGACCTGGTGACACAGACATGTCATACACAAACTTAATTTCCAACCCTGATCACTTAGTTGGTTTAAGGTGTGATCACATGTAGAACCTCCCTTCTCCCCTACCATGACCACCATCACTACCACTACACATGTACTTATCCTTTGAATGAACGATGAAAATATCAGCCCAAGAAAGCTTTACCAAATTGTATGAACAAGTCAAGCTGACAACAAATTTCTTGAAGGATGCAAAATTACCAACATTAAATGGATGAAACAGGAAGTAGATAATCTGTGATCTGTGAAAAATGTCATTTTCAGAAAAAAAGAAAAGCTGAAAAATGCCACCAGAAATGCAGAAAAATGCCAAGTAAGTTGAGGATAAAAACCAAAAAATGTGTTGTAACTCACAAAAAAAAAGCAGAGATTCTTTAGAATAATTAGAGTCGATTTTTATTTAGAATGTAGGCTATTAGTTGCATAATAAACCAAAAGAACATGGCCGTCTGCACTTAATTAAAGTTCCATTCTATAGTAACATTTTGGGTATACATTCAAATCTGTGTTTAGGAAAATCTACCAATGATGATTCTAATGTAGTGATAATAGCTGAGGCTCTTGTCTTTTCAGCTCACCTCATGTAAAGTAGAAAAGATAAGTATATTATAATTATATCTACATGATGCAAGGGCAACCCGTGGGTTTCAATCTGTGACGCCAATGATGTTACCTTAACTATAGACACACTAAACAAAATGATGGCCGATATCAGAACAAGTAAATCGCATTTGTGACGTTACTGAGAATAATTTCACGCTGGACCTACACCAAAAAAGTCATAGAGTTGGGCAAGAGAGAAAAATTGTTAAAAAAGAAAACCGGGGAGGGATGGATGTAAGCAGATCTAGGGTTAGAAGAGAACAACAAAATCTATCACTAACCAAGCGAAGACACAGTGGGTCGTGAGGGGTAGACGCTCATGAATGACACCCATCAGCAGGATCTAACATAACTCGTAGTACTCTTACAGTATTCATTATGTCATCACAGGCCTTTATACTGTAAGCCTGCAGATACCGGAATTACCAACAGCAACAGGCAGGGCAACTGCTCATGGCAATGCCCTGAATTACAATGATCGTAAAAACTAATCTAGTCTACTGCACAGAAAGGATTAAAAAAACACTTTGTCTTAGTCAGCTTTCGATGGACATAATTAAATGTAATTATATATAAAAATTTCTTGTCAGATTAAAGATCAGCCCCAATTTTCCTTTAAAAAAAAAAGGAAAAAAACGCTCAAAAATACCCCAAAAATGCAACTACAGTGAAAAGTGCCAAAATCATGCTGCAAATAAGAAAAAATATGGCCGCATGATACGGCATGCAGACGCATTTATCACAGATCACAGGATAATGATACTCAAGATCAACTAGTGACCAAGCAGTTAACTGAGTACAATTGTCAGCTGTAGCAATATCAATATTAATTTTGTGAAGTAGCTACAAAACAACCTACACAATTACTCTAGATATTTATTACAAAAAGATCAATTCACTCATAGCAATATCAATATTTGTGAAGTAGTTACAAAACAACCTAGACAATTACTCTAGATATTTATTATAAAAAGATGAATTCACTCATCGAAACCTTTCTGTCTGACTATATCATCGGGCCTATTTAAGAAAATAATTCATAGTTATTTAGCCAAAGACTTTATCATTGATTATACAGGATTTGATGCTGACATAGCATACAACTGGGTTAAATACAAACAAAATTACAATTTGACACCTCTTAAGCAAATGACTTTCTTATACTGCAGCACTGACGGTACCTGGCCAGAGACATAACGTGCATTGTACCAGTCCTCCCAGTCTGCTTGGTTCACATCAGTCAGGTTAGGATAGTCCAGAAAGGCTGCATGTCCCATGATTTCTTCATCTTTGTTGCACAATGTGATGGCCAAAACAGCTTTTTCACTGTGAGCAAAATATAAAATCATGCTGCAGGCTGTAATCATCAAACTTACTAGGAAAAATGGAAAAAAAAGTAACCATAGAGCAGATTTTTCAGTTGCATGAGTATACTATGAGTATATCATCCAAAAATAATTCAGCGTATAACTGATAGGCCTGTCACCATATGCTACCCCACCTTTTTCAAGTGTGATGACTCTTTTGCTATGATCAGTGATCAGGAGCAGCATTTTGCTAATTTTTTATAGGTTGAAGTTTCTACTGAAATAGTATGGTATATTAATACATTCAAATAAATAGCTTACATGATATTAACAATATTGACTCGGCCAAAGAGTTTTTCAGTCCATGGTTCCACTAGCTTTATAATGTGTGGAGCATCTAGGGATTCAGTGCGTCTTGCAGTTATGACTTCAGCACCATCACCATCATTGGGAGACTGTGCAGCACTCATGATTGTTTGGTTACTGTGATTCAAGCACACTTTTCACTTGGAATTTCGCAGCAGACAAACTATATGGTCATGAAAAGAATGAATGAAAAATGTAATAACAGAAATGAAACTGTCTATAATTTTAACACAGAAACTTTATAAACAAAAATTAATTTATATCACTATAAATAATTTCCCTGTGTTCAGCTGAGGACTATCAAGTAAAGGAAGATCAATTGGTATATTCAGGTCAAGGTCTTTAGTCAAAATTCATTGGCTCAACATACTAATTTAATCTTTTTGTTAAAATGAAAGTAAAGTTTACCAACTATTTCACAGTCATAAGATTTAACAAAAGCAATATCTAATTTTTGCATTCTTTGCTTGAGTGATTTTTATTTTAAGAACTTTCAAAGTTCTATCATTATTATGATTTGAACAACAGATAAAACCAATGTAGAAATGAGACTAAAATAAACTTACATTTTAGACAAAGTATGATGGGAATGAAAAATAGTTGAAAATGAATAACAAATATAATATACAGGATAAATCTAACAAACCAAGAAATTGTGAATAGAAAGTAAATCAAAACAGGGCAGTATATATATACTAGCCCCACTAATGGAAGGTATCTTAGGCAACACATAGGTACCTTTATTAATTTAATTGGCAAACACAAAATTACTTAGGAGAAATAAGGAACTCTGTTGCTGAATCCAAAGATAACAACATTGAAAATAAAATCAATACGAAAAGAAATTATGAAAAAAAAACAAAGATGTGATCAACCGAACCAAAAGTAGAGTAACAGGTTAACACCTAGCAATTTACTTCAAACATAAATCAGATATGAAAAATATACAATTCTGTTATTCAAGAGGAACAACATTGAAAATAAAATCAATGTCCTAGAAAAAAAAAACCCAAAACATGTAAGCCCATTGGGCAGCGGTTGCCAGAGCCATGTGTTTAGTGTCTGCTCCATGGTGTGAACACCTCACATTGCGGATTGCAGATTCAACTCGTAGATCCCACCATTGAGGGATAAAGGGATACAAAGATCAAAACCTGTGTTTTTTTCAGTGACTCAACGGCCCCCCCTGGCTGCTTGAGTTGGGAAGCCCAATGTTTAGCCTTTTCGAGGGCGAATATATTTTAGAGGTCCCGATGTATGTTATGCATGGTCAAGAACCCTTGACAGTTAAAAATCAATAAAGACTAGGCAGAGTGCCGCTGTCCAGGCAAAATTTCCAAATTCCAACCCACAAAATTTCTCAGCAAAAAAAAAACAACAATAAACAAACAGGCTGCTACTTTCCTAGGATTGAAAGGCTTAAACAAAAATGTCAACTGGGCCATCAATGAAGTAAGAGATTATCACCTATCACACTATGCCATTACCATGTAGAAAGTGTGAGGCTGATTTTATTTTATTCTTTTTTAAATTTTGTTTTCACAGTAATGGGTTAGATGGGTCCTTACTTGATTGTAAATAGATAAACCTGAGCTACCAGTTCTGGGACAACACTGGAATTGGAATCGCTTTGTTTAATTTCATATTTTTAAAAAATTAATCCGATTGATTATAATTATGATGGTTTAAAAAAAAAAGATCGATGGATTGTTGATTCAAAAGCTATCTGTAATTTCTAAGCACAAAACAAATGCAGATGTTGATTGAATCTAGATCTAGATCTATAGATCTAGACCCACGTCGATTCGCCGGGATCTCGATCTATTAATTAAAGAGGATAAATGAGAATATACACAGAGATTCACAATAAACTGCTGCATAACACGGGAGATATATCTGAATATCTGTCCGGCTCGAACATGTGTACAAAGGTTGAAGGAACAAAAATCTAACCTGCTTCAGTAGTATTTGCGGTTCACCAGTTCAGGACACAATCAACGACGAAGCTTTGCCGCCATCTTAACCTAGCAACGTACACTTCCGGCAGGTTCAATCAAATCACCTAGGCATACCTTACTGCGCATGAAACATGAATCGTTCGGTAGCGAAAAAGCAGATGGACCAAGTCAATTTAACAAACAAGAATTTGACGTTATTGTTAGTAGTACTTTGAAAAGTCGGCGATTTCGGTCACTGATATATGATATGCAACGTGGAAATGAATCAAATTATTACCGGAACAACTATAGCTCACAAAATTTCAATATACATGTAGTACAATCGAAATGAGGTCAATAAACGAAACAGAGTCTTCGTAAGTTTATCCAAGTATGGTTCTAATATACCAGCATTTATTTAAATGACATGAATGTGTTATTCTTGCAGAATTAAAATCAGATGCCTACACCAACTGAAAAGAAAAATAAAATAAAATTCTTTTTATTATGTGTGGGGCTACAATATTTTAAGGAATCGAAATGGGCACGCAATATCTTACATAGAAAGAAATGAATCGACTTTGCCTGTCTTATGTGTCATAACCAGCGACTAGCCTGCCAGAGACTACTCTGGTAATATCTTCATCCTGGGGTTTCAAATTGGGTCTTGTATGTATCGCTTCCTTCTTTCTGACTTGTGCTAGAAACAGGGGGAGAGAATGGGAGGGGGAGCGGGGATCTTATCCTTCAAGAACATGCCAAATAAAGATTAAAACTATGCCATTTCTCGAAGAATGGTCAGCCGAGCTTTGATTGCTTGTCTATTTTGGTGATGATGTTCGTCCCTCTCAGGCAATGACGGCATCCAATGGCAGGGGTTGATCTAGGCTGAGAGCTGGCACTGGTCTGCTCCTTCGCTACTGGCGTCTCTGTGCTGCTCTTCAACACGCCTCACATCGTACGCCACCACGCCAGACTTGACCAGGGTGCACCAGGCAGAGCAGTCATGTGCAACTTCTTCTCAGGAGTCAATGCTGATGCCACATGACTTCATAGAGGTCTTCAGTGTGTCCTTGAAGCGCTACTTTGGTGCTCTGGTAGTCTGTCCCACTTTCTTTCCTCTCTTCTTCTTGACGTATAAACGTATCTTACCGTATTTGGTACAATATAGTCGTGATCGTGCTGATGTGCCGTTAAACCCCAAGACAAACAAACAAACAAACATGGCCTGCCCATATCAGTGTGGCGCGTTTCAGTATGGCATGCACGCTTTCCATGTCAGCCCTCTGGAGTACCTCTGTATCTGGCACTTTATCCCGCCATTTGATATGCAGCAGTTTCCTGAGTACAGGAGGCCTTGCAAAGACAATCTTGCAAGGTACAGTTAAAGAAGGCCGGAGACGGGGAGGACAGAGAAAGAGGTGGCAAGATAACATACAGGAATGGACAGGACTGAGTATGGCAGAATCCCACAGGGTGGTGAAAGACAGAGAAAGATGGAGGAAAGTGGTGAACACGTCTTCACAGGTGTCCCAACGACATCTAGTCCAGTCAAGGGATGATGATGAGGAGTTTCTTAAGGCATCTCATGTGGAAAGAGTTCAGCTGCTTGGCGTGCCGACTGTACACAGTCCAGTGTCTCACAGTCGTAGAGATGGCTGCACAACTGCGCGGTACACTTTCAATTAGGTCTGCAGGCTGATGCCTCTTCTCTCCCACGCCGTGTACTGAAGCTCGCCGAAGGCTGCGCTGGCTCTGGCCAGCCTGTAGGAAACCTTTGTATCGATGTTGGTGGAGCTTCCGAGGTTGACAAACTTGTCCACTGCAGTGAGCTGCTGACCGTTGACTGCAATGATTGTATTTATTGTCAGACTTAAGTCGTCACAGGCCTTGGAGAATAAGTCCTTGCTTTCCTATATTTCAGACCGAGAGCTAACATTCAGTACGCAGTCATCGGCGAAGAGAAAGTCACGAGCTGTATCTTCCTGGACTTTGGTTTTTGCCTACAGTCTCCGCAAGATGAACAGCTTTCCATCTGTTCGGTATCTGAAACCTACTCCAATGTCGCCCTCTCGGAACTGTCAACATGGCTAAAGAGAGTTGGGGCAAACACTCAGCCCTGTTTGACGCCGTTTGTTGGGTGGGAGTATTTTGATGGGATATTGCTAAATATAGAAGTAAGTATTTTCCATTTTCAGCGATAGTTTCCAAATCACTTATACATTTTCCTTGCATTTTGAGTTGCTATCAAATAATATATTTTATGTACATTACAGACTGTGCATTTAGCACAACTGCAGCCAGAACTCGCGATCTCTGCACGCTGGCCCTAGCCTACAGACTGCTGCCTTTGCAGACGATGTGGTGGCAAACGATAAGTAGATCTAGATGAACCTCGATAACACTACTAATTCACTCCGGTCTGAGTCAAATCGCGCTGCTAATCTGGAGGCACAATAGACATGCCTATGGGAGGCACGCAGAGACAGAGATATCAAATTTGACCCAGTTCTCACTTATCACTATTCTTAACTAACTTCAACATTTTTGCTGTTGTATTTTTCTTTAATTACATGTATTATTATCATGTAAATTTCTTTACTGAAAATGTTTTTGTTTTGTTTTGTTTTTTTTAATGAAGGATTTGAAGCACTTGATCTAAATCTAGATCTAGAATCACTACAGCATATCCAAGAGAGAAAACTAGAGACAGGCCTCGGCCTATATGTAGGTATGTAAAAAAAGTATGTATGTATATATGTATGTATGTATGTATGTATGTATGTATGTATGTATGTATGTATGTATGTATGTATGTA
>JBCEWB010161507.1:0-10439 GCA_039654565.1 Peronia peronii | reverse complement strand
TCCTACGTTTTAACATGTTTAATTTCGATGAATTCATCATTGATTGCCAGCCTAGATCTAAAATAGCTTTATCGTCAACTTAAAGCTCCCAATTTTCAATATGAAACTGAAGGAGACTATTGACTTCTCAAAACTGGCTTTCAAGCAACACTGACAAGCACGACTGATTTGACTGACCGAATGTCGGCAAGTGGAAGTGCGTATAGTGTATGATTGAAAAGACAAGGCCAAGCCATCCTCTTTTACGGTTTACGGTGTACGGAGCCTTCCAGCTCCTAGGGGGGTGGTTATCTCGGCTGAATCCTCTGATACCGTGGTTGTATGGCTATAAATAACGACGAAATCGGAATAGTCTCACACGTAATATGCACGTAATAGGTGTCACCCTCTCACGGTACATCATACTCAATTGGGGCCACGAGTGAGGTGTGAAACGGGGGGCGGTGCATTATTTCAACATGCTTGCGCCTCAGGCCTTACCCTCAGTTTCATACCGCTGGGCAGTACAGCACATTGTGGGTACCGGTAGGCCTACTTCACACACTCAGGGATGATTTGTTTGTGGGAGGGAACTGGTTCGGTACCTGAGTTTGTCTTGGTTACGCTTAATATGAAAGAAAAGTGCGATCGGGGAAAAGAAAACCGTTCGCAATAAGCGTAGTTTTCATATCGGCCCATCGTTTTATTTCTTTGTAAGCATAAGAAATTACATAGTAAAAAAAATGTTCCCAAAGATTCTTTCTTAATAATGCAAGTTTCTTTTTAAGCGTTTTCTTACTAACCGTGTTAGAGTGTATAACCCAAGTTGCAAAGATGAGTATGCACCATTCTGTTCTTTTCAATTATCATAAAACTCTCCCACTAATCTTTAGCTGTCGAAAACGGAAGCAATACAGAGCTTGACCAATAGTGTTGTAACCACAGGTATTCTTCTGACTGCAAATGATTTGGAAAAATATATTTACGCACATACTGAAGATATACTTTACAGAAAACAGAACAAAACACAATCCTGTACATAATCCATGTGGTATTTTTATTTGCCTTCCTAGAACTGGATAAACTGTTGTTTTCTATATTATGCAGTAGGGAGAAGCAATCTATAAAACAAAGTTCTGTCAAATAAGAACACGAAAAAATAACAAAATATTACTGACAAAATTTCACACTGACAAACTTATTGGTCCATGTTATGAGTACAAAAACAAAAAAACAAAACTTGCAATTTATCTTGTGATATAAATCTAATTTGTCTATCTTTCTCTAATATGCATGTAAAAAACTGAAAATCTGTCCAAACTGATCCACACACCACATCAAACAACAGGACAAGAGCAGACCAATTTTTCTCAATCTCAAGTTCGTCACATTCTCTGACAACAACTACCAACATACATCTTACAATACTGTTTCTACTAAAACAATCCAAAGAATGGGTTTGCATATGCCATTGGTTTCACATTGGGATGTGGCTGGAATAGAAAGAATAAAAGAAAACAAATATTACTAACAGGCAATGTTATCATGGTCCTTTTTTTTTTTTCTCTCTCAAAGTGTTCAGAGAAACTGCTAAAGCTTAAGGTGTTTATGATAAAATTGATATCTCTGCAAACGAAGTGATAGTCATAACTAACACCTATAATAATTCATTATCCCCAGTCATAACTAATAGCTATAATAATTTACTATCTTATAACCCCACTCTCCCGAGTTTTTCACAGCACCACAAAATTGGAACATTTTCCTGGTAGTAGCAATATTCTGGACAATATAACATCACCATTTATATTACTTTACAAAACTACTCTAAAATAGCATAAGATAGAGAGTTATGTCTAAGTCTTAAATACAACATACCACAGCCTCATAGGATGTAAATTTTGGTGTTAGGTCATCACCTCGTATGTTGATGAATGCTCCCTTGTTGCCCATAGTATCACTGAAAAATATTTTTTCCTTTGCATTAGCATTTCAAACATGCACAAACCTGGCAATCCTTGTAAGAAAAGGACACTAAAAACAATTTCCTGCATTAATAATAGGACACATTTACAACTACCCCCATCTTGAAGCCTTCATGATGCAGAGTCAGTTTACTTTTTATTCCACGCCGTTTTCTGCATCTCAAGTTTAAAAACATGAGTATTGCGAAGACAATATATTATCATTATGATGCTAGCTGCTGCCAAGGTATGATGAATGCCATTCATCACAGCAGTATCCTCACATTTTTGCATTTCAAGGGAAAACTGAATGGCTTTCATCATGTAGGTAACAAAAGAGTTCATGAGGATATATATCAATGAACTAGGAATTGCATTGTTTCATTTCAAAGTGTTTTCATCACTCTTTTTCTGAATTATATCTTTTCTTTTCAATGCAACAACAGTTTTATTTCTCTCATTCTATGTAGTCCTTCCAAAACAAGTGACAATCACCAAAGGCAATACATTTCTTAACGCAAGATAAATATGAGTGAAATTAAGAGAAATTTCTTCTGTTACCAGTAATTTGGTGCCGAGAAGACGGTGATGCATTTGTTGTCGTGCATCAGCTCATATCCCTCATTTTTGACTTCATGGCTCCTGACTACATACTCCAGCTTGTTGGTTTCTAGAAACTTCTTAGTGATGTCAGGACCAAACTGCACGCCCACCCCTCTCTTGCTGGGGGCTCGACCATTCTGTGGCTGAGGGTCTGACCACAGCAGCTCACACATAATGCCTGTGGACATGTAAATGATAACAGCTGATCAGGTATCTATAACCCAATGTGGCAGATATGACAGTGCTCAAAAAAAGACTGAATGTGAATTACATTACTGAAAAGTTTATGTAAAGTGACGACCACAAAAGTACAGAATTTACTGGTGATAACATTCTATGGATGTAAACAGTCTTATTGTGGAATCATTGATTTCCACAGTATTTTCAATTTATATTCTTTTAAAAGCTGTTCAGGCTCCTAGATGGTTTAAATAAGCCATTCATTTATGCAAATACTTTTTCATAGTCTACAACAGCGATTACTAAACAGAAATTTCCATAGTAACACTATCCTGAATAATAAATTAATATCATTTTTGTCATGCAATAAATGCAAGTCCTCATATGTACAAAACTCATCATTATGATAAATGATCAGATTTCAAAAAGGAAGAACATGAGAGAGCATATAAAATAAATTCTGCTGAGATTATTTTGATCAGGTGTCATTATTTTCTGCTAAGTAATCAACAAAATTGCATGATCATTTAACCTGATGCTCATTTTCTTTTCTGTTCCATGTACAATTTACAACTGGTGTCAAGAATGGCTCACAACACATTTATTTTTCATTGGATAGAACAGTACCAGAAAAATAGATCCAGCTGAAATCCAGTTAAATCTGACCTAAAAAACGTGTTTATTGACAATTAAGCTGGACAGCGTATTACCAATACCACATTTAAAAAAAACAACCACAAATTTCTAACCATATTTTCTCATAATATGATTACGTAACTAAAATATCAAACACTTTAAACTGTTTTGTGTATTGGAATTCACAGAAAAATTTAGTTCGACAAAGAGAATAGAACTTACCACTCTCAGGGGGCTGCTGATTCCTACTTGTCTTGGCTATATCATCTAATGTGACTTCATCAGAGGAGAACAGGCCACCATGCATTACCTGTGGGGGATGCATGCAAACACATTCTCCTCACTACATTTACCATATATTACTTTTCCAGTTTTCTTAGCATAAATCACATTAACTCACATTGTAATTACATAGTTGTAGTTACTTATTTAACCTTAACTGCTTCCATGATGCAACGCTGATTAAGGATCATTTCCTTATCAAATATGATGAAATAATTTGACATGAATTACTGAGAGTATTGCTTTATTGTCATCATATTCATCAAAAGTACACTTACATGAAATTTTTTTTAAAAATCCAAAAATCTACTTCAACAAAACAAAACAAAACGGCAGTAACACTTGACAGAAGTAAAAAATTAAATGAGAAGAAAGATTCGGCAGTAAAAATTAAGAAAAGACCATTGCAAAATCCTACCAGAATTTTCTTGTTTATACAGTGTGCTAAGGGCAGCCAGTTGAAGACTTCAGTGAACAGCTCGCACAGTTGTGAAGAATATCAGAGCATGGTTCAGGAAAAAACCTATCGCTTTTATGACTACTAAACTTTTTTCCGCCCTTATGGGATCCTGAATATGACATGTCCATTTATCAATACAGAAATCCTTTATCAAAGAAAATGCCAAAGAGCTTTTTCTAAATAGGAACAAATTTAGAATACTGACATTTTCCTCCGCGAAAATACCACAGTTCTTTATCTGAGAATCCAATCTTCTAGGATCTATGCATCTCTTCTGTCAATTTTATATTTGTACAGCATTCAATTTACACATGGACACAAAAGGATACTTTGACTTCACCTCCCCTTCAAAACCGTACATCTGGTTCATCGTCAAGCTTTCATGGTTACCTGAAATGAGAAAAGCGAGATCAACCGAAAATCCATTCAGGACTCCAAGACATGATGGGCAAAAATGCCTCAAACTGGCCATATACGTTCAGTTAATTTGACTCCATATTTCCTTCAGGTGCATCGACACGTTCCAGAGTCAATTCAACTGAACTTTCGAACACTCCACACGTTCAGTTTGTCACGCCGTGGGATTCAGTTTTCCCAGTGGAGACAAATGGCGTGGCGAGATATCGAGTCTTCCTGCAGCGAAGAATAGGCCAGCAAAAAAAACTGACAAGAATAAAGCCTAGATGTATCACTCTTTTGGAGGGACTGTGACTGTACTCTGAAGATTTTCATAATTATCTAAGAGTGGTTTAAATGGCCTATCTTTATTTGCTGAGCATTGTATAATGTAAGACTTCGTTTAGAGATAATGAATACAGTGATGAAAAAAGCGATAAGTCCACATGAGAGTCCTACTACTACTTTACGTTTCTTGGCTATTAACATATTCAACTGTGCTAGGTGCAGTAATTGTGCTAAATCCCAACACTCTAGAATAATATCGACACAGCAATCTTATCGGTAGGGCCTACATGTACTAGATCTAGTGTAAGGATAAATATAAATTGCTATCTTTTTTTATTAAGCATCAAATCGAGACGTGCATGTGTAGCCCGCCCTAAGTTGGACACACTGATTCCAAATCTCCTAGTAATAAATTCACTGCATTTACTCTCCGCCTGATGCCAATTCAAAGGAAGCAGACAGCATCCTGTCGTGCAGAACTGCGCAAAAAATATCAGGCATTGCCCGATTTGCTCAGTCCGGGATTTTGCGATGATAAAGTTGACCTAATTTCCCCCTACACGCACAGTATGAACTATGCAAACCCAAACTGCACAGTTAGAATGGAGCTAAAACCGAGCGTGTATGGCCGGTGTCAGCTACCTAATTAAATCCTCTGAAGTTCTCTTAAGGAACAGTAAAACTTATACTTTTTAACTGACTTCTTAGTTTCAAAGAACCATCCTGGATTCTCAAGTTTAATATGAGCAATTTGTGGTGAAAGTATCTCATCACATATGTACATGTTACAACCTACCTCTTGCCATGTAAAAATGTTGAGGGTACAGAAGCTTATAGCTGAGCAGGGTCATGATGCATTCCACTGAGAAAGATCCTCTATCAACAAAGTCTCCATTGAACAGCTGAACATGATTAAGGATAACCCTTCAGAAAACATTTTCATGGCTATATTTCCATAATCAAGATATGGATGACCACACAGAACTCTGTGGAATCCTAGTGAATGCGCTGATACATACATAAAGATTCACAATCAAGCAAAAATCAGTATTAAAAAAAGTCAAATATTGTTTGCTTAATGCTGTGGCTGAAAACGATGTAAGAACTAGATAAGATCTACCCCTTCTAGACAATGAAAGATATATTAAAAATCATATACACTTACTTGGTATTCAGTTTTTTTTCTTGTGAGGAACTTTTCCCTCAGATATACATCTAACTTAACATTAAAAATGAAGGCACTGAGAGTGAAAACATGCCACAACAAGCAAGGATACATAAGGATTCTCCTCTGATGGATTACCATTCATTTGGAAAATGTTAAGCAAGTCATAATACTGACCATGAATGTCTCCACATATAGTAAACTTTGATCCCTGAGGATACGGAAGATAAGAAAATAATTTTTAGAAAACGCAATCATTTCATGGTACAGGTGAAGTATTTTTGTAGTGCACAAATTTCTCATACAATATCAATAAAATTGACAAATAAATCACAAAACAGCCCTGTAAATAACAGGGATTCATAATTACATATGATTGCAAACATATCAGTAACAGTCAAAGAAAAAACAAGGATGAACTGAAAATATGAGTAATTAATTACCAATAGATTTTGCAAGATCAGACAATAGTCAAATACATGAAGACATGGAAGAGCTCCATACTCACATCTGGCACATCTATATACACTAGAGATTCCTGCTGACTAAATATTTTCTTTCCTTGTATCAAAATCTGAAATAAAACAAACAAGCAAACAGAAAAATCAATGTTGGATCAGTATGTGGACATGTCACTAATGAGTTATCCAAATCCTACCCACGAGCCACATTTTCCGGTTCTCATTCATGACATTGCTTCTAGGCCTCTCTCTCAAAAGACACGTATCAACAGCCAATCCAAGTTTCCTTGAACAAAACCAACTTCCACCAATCTATTTTTAGCCCTTTTATGTCAGTATGGCATGATTTTAGCATGAAATTTGAAAGATATTACACAGTTGTTTTTCATAATTATAAACCTAGATCTAGCTGAGTAATGGAATAGATCCGTTTGGATTACAATCATATAGATCTAGATCTACATTGTTCAGTGGAGAACTAGAGATCTAGTTGTGGCTGATGAAAATGAATCGGGAATGTGCTTTCTGAATTCTAGATCTAAAACTCGTTGGAATGTAGTGAACAGGACAATCAAAAGAGGGCATAGTCCAGATTGAGGCCTAGATCTTACATTTTTTTCCTCATAATTTTCTTATTCTTTCAAATTCATAAATTAACTTGGGGTTACATATTGCTAAGTGAGTGTACATGTCACTTTTATAGTTCCAATTCTAATGGATTACTCATTGCTGAAATATTTAGATAGTAAGTTGGAATTTTAACATTTATTTTTGTTTCATCAACTGTCAATATTATCTTCTATGCTAGTTTTGAGTATACTTCTTTCTTTCCACAGGATATATATATCTATATAAGTGCAATCCCCATTAAAAAATCTGCATTTTGATATGCAACACGTATACCTTATTGAAAACATTCTTGGGAAAATAAATATTTTTGTAATGAGGTGAGGTGGAAAAAATGGGCACTCAAAATAGTGTGGTCTAATCCCGGAAAAGGGTCCAGTAGGGTGAGTTAAAACGATGAATGATGTGAATGGTTTGGAGAGTGGTTTACATAAAATAAAACAAAACAGGAAAAAAAAAACAACCTGTTTCAAGCAATACCCCCCTCTTCCCTCATTATTTTAGCAAGTTGGTTGGGCTCCATCCGGCTATGTGAAAAGATAAACAAAAAACATCTATGCCCTTTCTTAAGAGAAGTTGCAAATTTTCATAGGAACCTGGTAGTATGTGTCTAACAGTGCTGTCATCATAATCATCAAGCAGAACTAGGAGAAGTATTTTCTAGATTTCTGGATCTTCAACTAAATCGTAAACAACCGCTCTCTTACACCAGTCTTTTTAAAGCGACTGGCATATTATCTGATTCTTTGATGTGTTAATTTTTTAAACAATTCTCATGCAACCCTCGACTGCATGTTGTCAGTTGTGAGGAACTAAGGGCTACGAACTGTGAATCTCGATCTTAAAATAGCAGCCGAACACCATTTCCGCTCTCATCCGGAGCATGCACAAAATTCCATCATCGTTCCAGTTTCACTGTTATCGTACAGGACTAGTATCATATCAAAAGCTATCATAACACCACAACTGGCTAGTGAGCTCAGCAAAAGTCAGCAATTAATCGGCCAAAAGTACAGAAAAAGTTGGTGACCACCAGGAAGTTGGATTTCCAGCTAAAGTCAGAAGTTTGACATGCCAGATCATATAAATACTGCAATGGTGAAGCCACTCTATCACTCCCTGTGATATGGAAATACAATTTCATAAATTCCATTGATAGAACTCAGTGACCATGAACCAAACTACTTGTAATACAAAAGCCACTTTGCCTCAACATTCTAATGTCATAAGAGGGCAACACTTTGAATTAATTTCAATAACTAAGACATTTGCAGTGGCAATGCCTGATACAGAAAATAAAGCACAGCTGTCACAAATTAGAACAATTCTAAATCTACCAGGGAAAACTTTAAACCTATGATACTCCTCATTGGATCAAAATTTAAATCCTATGTTCTATGATGTTAAAAATGCAACAGAGTAAAGAGAAAAAAAAATGACTTGCATGTATAGGAATAGGATATATAAGATATATATACGAAAGGAACCAATAGTTTGCATAGAAAGTGCATACCTGACAGACATATTTCTTTGGTAGCTTTTTCTGATCCTTGTAAGCTTCCATGAGTTGTTCTACAAATTCTTTGGTTACTTTCCCATCTTGTAAATGTGGTCCATCATAGTTTGGCTCAATAACTATGACAAGCATTAAAAAAAAAAGAATATTTCCTCATTATAAATGTATTCATCTATCTTCCTTGTTTAATAAACAAAAGAAAATTGGCTAAAATTCATCCAAAATGCCACTGAAGGACAAAAACAAAAATAACAAAAAGAATATTTAAAGAACAAAAATAAACAAAAATAAGATAAAACCCGGTTCTTACATGAGCAATATACAACTGAAGATACTGACTGCTCTATTCATTTTGGTTATATCTTTCTTCAGATCTACAAAAAAAAAAAAAACTGTTAAAGATCTTTTGAAAGCCTCTGCCATTTCTTTTTTCAGTGCGGGCAAAATATATTTTCACTGATACGACATAAAAACACATATTAAAACACAAAAGATGTCATTACTACACCTCTGTCAAAATACAAACCTAAACTTTCAATATCTATAGTATCTGCTAGGCATTTTCCATCATCAGTAGCTATTGCTCTTTCAAAGGCTAAACGTTTGCAAATTTTATTGCATTCATTGAACTTGACCCGAGCATCTTTGTCATTTGGCCGTACTTTGGTAACCTGAAATGTAAATAATAATAATAATAATAAAAAAAGAATAAAGAAAAGCAATTTTTTTTTTTTTTAACGAAACCCCCTTAGATTTTAATCATACTACGATCTTTCTCGGCCTCAAACTAGATAGCCGACTGTGCTGGAGCCCACACATAAAACAACTCATACAAACACTAGCCGCCCGCATCAACACAATTAGATACCTCAAAAGACCGGGGTGGGGGGTTAATCACAAATGCCTGCTCATGGCCTATAAGGCATTTGTTGTAAGAAAAATAGATTATGGGTCAATTGTTTATGGGGGGGGCCAGCGAACAATCCCTTAAAGAATTAGATAAAATACAAAATCAAGCCCTCAGATATATATTAGAAATAGTAATACTGAGGGCTTAGAGACGCTGGCTGGAATAGTACCCTTGGAACTTAGACGGAAACAACTAGCATTAAATTATAGTTCCAAGGTAATTTGGGATAAGGAGCACCCGGCCTACGAGGCAATACATACAAACATTAAACAGAAGCTCCCTTACATACACCCAATAATATGGAAAACTGGAGGGGAGCTTAAAAAGATATTAGAAGAAAATTTCAAAAAGATTCAGATACAACACGTAGATACAATTCCAACATGGAAACGGAGCGAAGTGCCCTGCAGCCTAGCCCTACTACAAACAATAAATAAAAAAGAGAGTCAAATAATAAAATATAATGCAATTGAAATAATCGATGATAAGAAAAAGAACTCCTTGATTTGCTTCACCGACGGATCTAGGACAGAGACGGGTAGAATAGGCATAGGTATTTATTTTCCAACATTTAACGTAAGGCAGGAATACAGACTGAACAATAATACTTCAATATGCACAGCAGAGCTAGTGGCCATCAAAACATTTGAACAGACTACATATAGAGATCTCACCATATTCACCGACTCGCTTGCTAGTATACAAAGCATTAATAGTAAAAAAAAAGGTAGAGTGAGCGGATATTGTAAATGAGATAATAGTTAAAAACACAACACTTAACAAACAAGGTAGGACACTTAACCTAATTTGGATTCCATCACACATGGGAATTAAAGGAAATGATGAGGCAGACAGACTGGCCAAACAAGGAACGACACACACACATACAGACAAGAAAAAAATGAGAATATTAGGAAATATTATCCGTCGGTGAGGCGAAAGACCCAGATCAAGGTCAATTTAAATATACCT
>JBCEWB010161498.1:0-10439 GCA_039654565.1 Peronia peronii | reverse complement strand
GATCAAATTTTGGCTACTGCAGTCTAAAGAACTTTTAATGTAATGTTTTTGTTTTGTAGCAGTGCTGTAGATATAGCTAGCACACTTAGTGGCATGAGGGCAAGTCATACATTTTGGTTTACCACAAGGTAGGAAATAATTCTGGTTCTTGATGGTGTGACTTGAACGTGTTCTGACCAAAAGATTGGATAAATTTGGAGGAATTTTCCTAGCAAAATTGGGGAATCCTTAAACACGTTTTTCGTTTTCTCTGATTTGGTAAAAATGTCCGCATGTTTGTCATATAGTTCTCTCATGTTTGGTAGTTTCTGATTGTGTTCTAATACATATACATGAGGGCGGACATCATCATCATCATCATCATCATTATATAAAAATGTTTTGAGATCTAAGATGATTGTCTACCGGCAGCTAATCAAATACATCACAAAAGGCAAAAAACAATATGAAGAACTTGATATTAAGCAAACTGATATCATCATCATTGTAATCATTTTGCAGTAGTGTCTTTCAAAAGGTTGGTAAATATATAAATGAATAAACACGCAAAAATAATGTTAAAATGTAATAAATAAATAAATAAATAAATAAATAGGTTTCCAAATTTTCGATCCTAATAGGTTCTTCTTCAATGTAAAGAAAAAAATGTATAAGAGTACATTAGTTGTCTTTTGTATCCTCCACTTTACACGACGAGTGTTCGCATAAATGGCAAAAATGGATCATGTTTACAAAGAAGAATTTAATAACAGTCATTGATACATGCAACATGATGGTTTCCGAACGGAAAAATATCATTATCATCATCACATCATCATCCTCCTCATCATCATCATCGTCATGCTTACTTTTTTTTTTTTAGAAGCCTTAAAATTTAAGAGAAAAACTGTCAAGCAGAATCTGACCTTATTCACTAAAAGAAAGAAATAACAATGTGGAGAACTGGTAATTAAAAACTGAGTAACGATTTCATCATTACCATTGTTATCATCATCACTTTTTTTTCCGGATACAGGCAATGGAGCAAAGAGCTCCATTGAATCCTATCTTGGCATGTTTGATTCATTCGATAAATAACTGCCCCTCCTCATATCATCGTCATACATCTTTTTCACCACTGTCTTTGGCTTTTCTATGTCCTTCTTCTTTCTGGATGCCATCTTAGGGCTTGTCTCTAAGTTCAGTTCTAGTACTCGGCTTTCTCAGTGAATAATCTATCCAACATCCTTTTCTGGTGCCAGTTTCTAATGACTTACAGATAGTCGGTTGGTCCTATTCCGCAGTTCGTAATTCTTGATTTTTTTCCCCCCCGAACATCGTATTCTGAAAACAATTCTCAACTAATTGATAGTAATGATTTGAAGTTTCTTGCAATATTTCTGGGCATGGTCAGGTTACAAGAATTCCAGCTTGGCAAAAAACAAAACAAAACAAAAAAGTCCTGCAAGTGGTAGTGGAAGACAAAAAAGAAGGTAAGACAAGCTTAAGAAAGGGTGGCTTGCGACATCAAAGAATAGATAGGCCTCAGCTTGGCAGTCACAACAGGCGGCAGGGGACAACAGCTAATGGCTCAGTCTAATTGTGAACATCATCGGTGAATGCCACATTTACCAGGGAACAGAAGAACAGGAAGGAAGGATGAATACGAAAGAAGGAAGGAGAAGAGGAAAGATGAAAAGAAGGAACGGTCTTAATTTCATCTCAGGTCTGCTTCACATCTGAAGTCATGCATACAGCTTTTAACTACGAGATTCTTGAGAAACATGATTACACCTATTAGGCTTAAGTCATCTGTAAAAACAGTGCTTCTTTCTCACACTCGCGTATGTCATTGTGTCTGTAAATGCTTTGTTCATTGTTGGTCTATCTATACTTTCGTCTCTCACGACAGTGTAAATCTGTCCTTATTTCGGAAGGAAAAAAAAAGAGAGGTAGTGCATAACACCAAATGTCGGCTTTTTTTTTTTATCTGCACAAGAGGCCTGGCTGGTAGGCGGGTAGGCCTTCTGATGACAGTACCATTATCTGCTAGTATGCCATCGTCTGTGGGACGCTCAATATAAACATTTAACAATGGGGGGTTGCTTATCAAATGTGTGAATGTTGTGCTGTTTTGCAAATAACTTAGGGTTTATTTCCAGCTTATACGAATGCCCCCACATAATTATGATCGTGAGAAACAAAAACAAAATGTATGTGTAGATAGGTTTAGGGCAGCAGCACTGAAAACTTAAAGATATAGGATGCAAGGACACTAAAAATCAGCTAGAGTCTGGCTGTCTTAAATTTTTACAAATTAGCGAATTATAGGGGCTTCTTTTCTGTGAGTCAAGGGCTGAGAATTGGCTCATCCTCTTGCTAACAATCTGCAGATAGGAAGGGGAAGAAGGGCCTGGCCGACCTCCGACAGCGGCTGGACACTCCGGAAAATTAGCCGCTCTTGTGAGAGAGAAAAAGGGAAAGCGACATCAGCAGTAATATCTAGCACTGTTACAAGCCAAGTTCTTTGCTGTCCTTGTGCTCTTCCTGTCTCCGTCTGGAACTAGACGTGTTGTGAGACTGATCTATTGCAACGGTGGAGCTTTATACTTTGAACGAATGAGTTAGGTTCATTTTTTAAAAATTTCAGTAATGTTTTCTTGTTATAGAATGTAAGATCGCACTCTAGCCTAAACTGTCAATGTTCCACACGTGCTGCTTCATACGGGTTCTGTCCCAGTGGTTTATATTGACACGTATAGAGTTAAATGCTGTTACCAGTTCCAATTATTATGTTTCTTTATCTGTCCTAGATTTTGGATTCTCTCATAACGTGTTAATGCCTCTAAATATTTCCTTTTCCCCTCTCACCTTGTCTCTCTGTCCTGTCTGTCTTTCTCTATAACAATGTTATCAGCTCTACTGTCTCTCTCTGCCAGCCGTCTTTCTCGGTCCAGCCGCCCACTAACTTTCTGTCTGCTAAATTTTCTCCAGATCTTAATTTTCCTCCTGTCGGTCTGTCAGGCTGAAAGTCTTTCAGTGTTTCTACTTCTTTATCTTTACCATTCTTCCTTTTCTGTTCTACTATATTCTTAATTTCTCCCTCCCTCCTCTGTATCTTTACCATTTCTCTCTTCTGTCCTCGCTCTTTATATCTATGCTCCCACTCAGAGTCGTTATCTGTCATTACCTATCAAGCTGTTATATAATGAAGCATGCCACCATGTCCACGAGTGGTGGAGAATTTAGAGTCTAGCATGATCTCCTTCCTTATTCAAAACCTCATTTGAGTTATCGAACTGTCTACAAATATAAATTTGTCTTTACAGTGAGCTCCTACAACAGGTCTGTTTCTCTAGAGATGAGTTTCTAGACAGCGACACTCGTAGTGCCAGGCTAGCACTATATCTGAACAAATGTGTCTAAGTCCCCTTAGTCAGTTCTGTCCTAGAATTTAACTTCTATCTGAATCCGATTACACAAAAACATAATTGTCCTAAGGCTTTTGCCTGCTACGTTTTCTCTATACAAACTTCAGCAGATCATGCCTTTACTTTAACCTTTCTTTGGAATACGCTATCAGAGTTTTACGGTACGGTTCGAACTAGTAGCTTCTTTCACCAGTTTACAT
This sequence comes from Peronia peronii, assembly GCA_039654565.1. Taxonomy (NCBI): domain Eukaryota; kingdom Metazoa; phylum Mollusca; class Gastropoda; order Systellommatophora; family Onchidiidae; genus Peronia; species Peronia peronii. Next base: position 6,829 of record JBCEWB010161498.1, on the reverse strand, counting down.
CAGTCTCTCAATCTTTATGAATTGTAGAATGTAGGCCCAAAGTGATCTGGCATGTGGATATCTAAGCAATTTCTGTTTGCTGCCAACGATAGCCAGATGCTTATCTCACTAGGTGTGTGTATTTTAACATGGTGGAATGTGTGTTTACTACGGCTGGTCAAATTGAAAACAACACGTCAGTTCTATCTTGGTGCGGTAGGTTCCCTTTTAGATTTCGCACTATTTTTCCTTTGCTTTCCTGTGCCATAACCTGTTCAGGTCCTTGGAGCACCATCATAGACTTTGCAACAATCTTCTTCCATTTCTTCCTGTCCTTAGGCCTGTGCATGACAGGTCATGATAACCGGTTATATCGGTCATAGACATCATTGTCGATCATCGATTATGATGACCGAAGATCGCTCACGTTGACGGTCATGATAGGCCATGAAGCGAACGCGTTCATCAGGTAGCTACACCGGTGTTTTGATCTCGGGAAAACTCCGTCCGTCAGCGACACGCGATTCGTCCCAATATCATCCTTCTCATACCTCTCCCCCTGTGTATGACCTTTTTTTTTTTTACTTATTAAAGAGGTTGAGGGGGGGGGGGAGAAGGGAAAACTGCGCTAAATTTTACTCAGTATTTAACCCTAGAAGTGCCAAAAGGGCGATCTGCCGAGGTGTCACTTATAGTACTTTGCATGTGAATTACGTTTTAGATAGCTGTAATACAGTAAGAGTAAGAGGAAATTCGTTTCATACGTGTACTGCCATTTGTGTCTACACTGTCATTTCCTGAACATAAATCAAAATCATTGTGGTAATATTGCATTCTGGATGTTTCTTGTGATTCGTTTAGGGTTAAAACCATTTAGAATGATAGACTTCTAGGCGCCTGCGCACGCTTTGAATTTCCTCCTCCGCCACCATCCCACCTCCGTGCAAACGTTTGACACGTGGTATGTTATTACAAAATGCCAACTTGTGAAGTGATCGTTATTGTTTGTGATTTAATTGAAATTTTAATTTATGAATATAATATAGTAATATTTCGTATCAAACTGCACTAGAATTCGACGCCTGATCGATCTACAAGGTCAGATTTGTGAAATATTGAGTTTCACACTCCACGTTTTTCTTTTCTTAATCTGAGTCCCCGGTCAAAGGTCAAAGGTCAGGCTGAGTGCGATTGGCGGGTTTTTTGTTTTTGGTCAGGATAGACTAAGATCAAGGCCATAACCATAACTGATGTGACGTCACACATAACAAAGAGAAAAATATTTAACCGATATAATAATCGACGATCGACGGACACGGAGTGGACTGACCGGTTAACCGTCAGTCACGAACACTGTCGATCATGCACAGGCCTACCTGTCCTTGGTTGCTCTTTGCGAATCAGCGAAATCCAAGCCTGCCCATTCCTTGGTGTTGTGTTCCTATCTTTTTCTTTGCTCTCTCTCTTTATACCTCCTTAAACTGTACCTTGGAAAATCACTTTGGCTTGGCCTGCTGACCTTGAGACATGTCCATACCGTAGCTTGCGTTTCTTGACTGTTGCAAGCAGTCCTTCATATGGTCTTATTGCACCTTGGACTTCTTTTCTTGCTGTTTCATTCGTGATATAATCTTTGTTCGATATTCGCAGGAGTCTCCGAAGGCACTATTTACCAGATAGAAACAATTATGGTATAAACGTATGTTGTATTTTCCAGACAGAGATAATCATGGTGTTAACTTATCCTGTATTTTCAAGACAGAAACAATGGTAGTCTAGACAGAACAGAAAATTGTTTTAACTTTACAGTATCTTAAGGACAGAAACAATCAAGACGTTCACTTTTGCAATACTTCCCAGATTGACGCCATGAAAATGTTACCTTATGCAATAGCTTCTAGAAGATAGTAAACTTGTGTTAATTTGCGCAGTACTTTCTAGTCAGAAATAGCCAAGATGTTAACCTAAGTGGCTAATTCGTATCACCAAAGCTACAACGTTTCAACAAACTACATTTCCAACAGTTCAAATTCTCTCATACGACGAGTCCTCTATGTGATATGTTGGCTACCAGAATTCTGTTGTATATCACCCTAGTCCTTCAGCTTATACAACATGTTACTGTTAACCTCATGATAACAACTGCTTAGACAAAACCCAAACCGTCATAAAAGTAATAAAATGTTAACCTCATGATAACAGTTGCTTAGACAAAACCCAAATCGTCATAAAAGTAATAAAATGTTAACCTAATGATAACAATTGCTTAGACAAAACCCAAACCGTCATAAAAGTAATAAAAATAACACATGAAGTGATTGGCCACATAAAAAAGAACTACGATTTTAAAAGTAAGAAGGAGAAGTATAATCCGACAATTATAGGCAGCACGATATACCAGATCTGGATTTCATGTCCAAAATTGACGGAATTCAAACCAGAGAACACGTAAATTATTATTACTATTAAATTATTATTACACTATTAAATTATTAAGGACAGCTTGTTTGCCTTAATGGTATAAAGAGATTCTGATGTCTTATACGAGAGGTTCGTGTACCATCCACATTCTCTCGTGCCTGAGGGAATGAGTACCCATGGATATAGTGTTGGAGCTATCGTGACAGGTAGATTGTCCCATAAAATAAATAAAACAATTTTTCGTTCACATGGCACTAGATCTTGCCGACGGTTGCATATTGCTATATATCGGCTCCTCCCTCCTCTTGAGCATCCACATCAATGTCTGTCGTTTAATAGTCTCCATTATCCGTTGCACGCTGATTTACGAGTCGTACTATGCGTTGACGGTAGATCCAACATCCAGCACCGAGTTGGATCCCTTCTCTCTAGAAATACCATAAGACCACCCGACAGCAGATTTGGCCACGCTGTCCCTTACCACAACACGAGTAGAGGATCTAGTGTCATACGTACTCTCAGTCATTGCCTGCCGGTCAGTCTGGCCAGCTCCTCCCCTTCCCTCCCCCACCCCCAGCACGCCCGTGACAGAAAAACCATCTGGGTTTCTTCAGTTGACTTCACTCTATGGGCTTGTAGAGTCTTGGTGCTGTCCATCCCCTCCCCAAAACTGATTTGCAGGAGGTTTATCACGAAGGATTGCCTGCCAAGATTATGAAAGAGCGCCATCTACTCAATTTTTGGTTTAAAACTATTCATTCTCTACATGCAGAGCTACAGAGTAAGGATTCCCTCTGAACTGGCTCACAGAGATGTTCGCGAGATGTTCGCGTCTATGTCATTGTTAAATGTTGGCCTGTTGTTACTGGCTGTAAAAATAAAACTGCACAAGAACTGAAATTGCCACCGGTCAACAAAATGCCCACCCGCCATTCCTCCATTTCATAGACATTCCCAATGACAGCTTTTCCTACGTACTTCGAGAAACCTCCATTTCCCCGAAATCTTCGATGCCCAGAAAATAGAGATTTGTTTTTGTGATTTCTCTGTTAACATATAGCGAATAAATATATTTTTATAAACAAAAATGATGAGATGTTATAGATTACTTGTAATGTCGAAATTGTTAGAACAGATGAGAAATGGATATAAGTAAACCGTGATGAAAAAGGGCCTTTGTCAAGTACATTAATTAGTTCTTAATAAACTCCATCGCCCCTCCCCTGCCAGTCATTTCTCCATCATCTCCTCCTCCATCCCCCACGCCTCCTTTTCCATTAGAATTTTCCCCAACCAGTTTGTGCAGACAGTGAAATTATTTTGAATAAACTCTGGCAGCTATTGTATTGCTTTGAAGTTGACTTGATCCAATCGACTTAAAAGCCCAGACTAATACAGCTTTTCATTTCCTGTTGACTGCGGTTTATGTTCGTTTTTGGTGTTTTTTTCTTTGGTCGAGACAAGAAATGATGATTTTTCTTTTTTTTTTTTTCTTTTTCTCTTAAGTAATAGAATATTGATTAAATAGTGAGATGGTTTTAGTATGCACTGGAGTAATATATTTGAGATTGAACTGTATAGTGTAACAGAATGGTATTGATTCATAATTGTCTGAAATGATCAGTTCTAATATCCAGTAACTAAGCGGTCATTGCTTTTAATAGAGAAGAATTCCGTTACCAACAACATCTCCCGATAAGTAAGAAGGAAAATACGAATATTCAAACACAGAAAACAAGCTTTTGTTTGATACGACTTCCAACATTTGAAAGACTTAACAAAATATTTCTTTCATAATAAGAGTGTTTTATTTCATGTTCAAAAGATTGAACTGCTGTTTCTGGTCATGTATAATTTTGCATTGCCGTGGGCGGACTGAAATAGCACCTGCTGATTTGTGGAAGTTGAAATGTATATTATTATCAGAATGTCTCAATTGGCACTGCCGTTGTTATAATAGACGGTAAAGCGCTTAGGGCTTGAAATATAACGGGGAAGTGTTTGTGTGTTTGTTTGCTTGTGCTGGTTTTTAACGGCACATCTGCACGATCACGGCAGGCAGGAGGCGGATGGCGGTAAAGGCCAACGACGGCAAAAATGCAAACAGAAAGTCAAACATGCAAAATGCAATATTCGGACATCCCGATATGGCACCGCCCCTGCGGGGCAAGCCGAAAGGGACTGAATCAAAGGACAGATTCAACAGAATCAAGGCTATATTGTGCCAAACGCGGTCGAGACGCTTACACGTCAAGAAGAAGAGAGGAAAGAAAGCGAGACAGGAGCAAGGAAAGAGAGAAGATGTGTCAGCCCTGGAACATCGAGAATGGCATTCCATGAGAGATATCCCACCGATGGCGGGCTTTCACCTATTTATATACCCCGGGCCCCCGCCGGGGAAATGGGGAATAAGCATTATACAAAATTGTATGTTCTGTGATATTCGTTACTACGTGCGTCCCCACATTATCATTCCTGTTTTTCAAATATGACAGTCGTCATTCATAACAATAATGCCTCTGATGGCTACAATTATCATTTCTCTCCTCCTAGTGTTTTCTACCATAACTATTAGTAGCACTACTTAGTTTTGCCAGGGCCTCCTCTGTTACAACAGCTATAATTACTGTATGATTACGGGCTGTCTAAAAATATGTTTCATTTCCTTATCATGATCGTTCATAATTCTAGAACAGATCTATCTATGTCGTGGGCTGAGACTTCACTATCATATCGGATGAAACGAGACAAAACAAAACAAAAGAAGAACACACTTAAAATAGTTTCTTTAAAAGTGGAACAACTTTTAGGTCTTTAGAACATTCTCTTGAGTGACCACTTGTTTAAATGCACTATCACAATAGAGATATATTAGATGGAGCCAAGTCTGAGACAAACAAACAAACACACACACACATACACACACACATACAAAATGAACACGGCTGATGAAGCCAGAGGTGAATGTCATTTAGAACATCAAAGCAGGTGAGGTCTCTGTAGGACACAGCAATGGTATCGCTGGTATTGGTGACAGGTAAAAATCATAAATGGTAGGAGGTAAATGGCGACCATGTTTTGCGCTTAATTGATATCATTGTCTTCGCTATAGACGACAACCTAGCGATAGGCCCTCTGTTGAACAGACGGTATAGCTCACTCATAGTATCGCTCGTGTCCTTGCCTCAGACTGACTGCAAAATATTTTGTTCAAAGCCACTCACCCGATGTAGAACTGACAGTTGTTTTCGACTCTCCACGTCTGACTGAGAGACCACTCATAGAGTCCGTTTGCATGTGACTGGCTGAGTCCTGGCGCGTCACCAGTGCGGTGTGGCGTAAAGATAAGTCAAGTAGTATTATTATGGACTGCACAACAATGGTGAGATGTTTGCGCTGTATGATGAGTTGATCTATGATTTGACGGAAAAGGTGAGGTAAGAAAATAAACCAATATGCCCACCCAGGCAGAAACGCTCTCACGCCATCCATATTCTCAGTGTACGAATTAACGCCAAATTAGTGCTGATTTTCCCTTAAAAGAGAATAAACGGAATATGGAAAACTTTGAAGATCTCACACATAACAGTAGGTTAGTAGTAGATGGGATTTAACAGAACTTGTGTGACTGTAGATCTGCAAGTGCTAACTTCCATCTTGGCTGTCGACAATGCTCATTATTTCTGTGTCAGGTGTATAATGTCAATGATTGTACCCTGGAGAAAGTTGACGGTAATACTGATTGTGAAGCAACAGAGCCTGATGAAGTACCTTTAAAGTACTTTTAACAGAGAGCTCCATCATTTTCTAATTATTTCTCCACCTCATCAATTATCAACTTTCCACAGTATGAAAAGAGAAGTTGATGCATCACTTCATTCGCTCAAAATTGCATTTTCTTGCACTGTGAGCTGAGACAAGGATCGTAAAACTAAATCCAAGTTTGCTCCAAAATAAAAAACGATTTTCAGAGAAAGGCTGAGTTGTGAAAGTAAATAACAAATAATGAAAAAGGAAGTGAAAAACAACAAACAGTAAAATAAAAACAAACAAATAAGGTGAAGCTTGTGGGTGACGTTACTTTCATCTGAGGCAACTGAGCGTCTAGAACAACTGAGCTTGAATATAGAATTTTCAAAACACAACAGAAAATTGACATCATTAAGACTCTATTATCACGTTCTAAAAAAGACCAAGGATAAAGTCTATATGGGGTCTGCTCACAGGAAGCGACTGCGCCAAGCTATACCAGTTCGTCGGCCGTAATGATGGTATTGTGCCAAAGGCAATTAAATGAAATGTCTAGAGAGTGTGGAAGAACAAAATCCTCAAATTAAACGCGGGATTGTGTTTAGCTATACATACATACATACATACATACATACATACATACATACATACATACATACATACATACATACATACATAC